>VZTA01006587.1:94-32723 GCA_013398855.1 Mohoua ochrocephala | reverse complement strand
AAAAAAAAGGTATTTCTGAGTCTTGGCAATGCTTAAATGCTTAGGCTTAAGGAAGCTCCCTTTTTGGCTGCTCACTTGGGGCTTGTATTTATCATCTGTAAGTCAAGTTTTAAAGGGCGTGGTCAAGGGTTTAGCTGCCTACAGGAGGGAGCTGGGTGGAAACAGCAGCCTGAGGTTGTAGACTCCTTTGTGCATCCCCCATCTTGATGGAGGCTCTGGAGCAGCCCCCTGACAGGAAGAACGTGTCTGAAAACTGCCAGGCGTGCCCTGGCCTAATTAAATATTAATTGTGACAAAATGCCACAAACACAGGGGAGTTTCCAGCAATTGCTTCACCCCAGGTAACAAAGTGGTGCTGGCTCACTCTGTGGGGCTCCCACGATGCATTTCCTTCCTCCCTCCACGCTCACTGCTCACCTTGCTCAGCCTCTTGTTTCTTGTAACAAATAGGGAAAGATCGAGCTGGGCTCTTTTATGTCATGGTTGCATTGTCTTAGTGCATCCATCCCCAACAATGCTTCTTTTTTTGTCTCATGAGGGCCTGATTATTACCTCCCACACTCTGTTCTGTGGACTCTGGCTTTGAGTTGAGGTCTTCTCCAGGTGGGGCAGCTGCCAGACTGGACCTAGAGCCTCTCCCTTCTTTCTGCACCTTGGCTCAGGCTGGGTTTTTGTTACAGAAAATTTCTCATTCTCAACACTCCCAGACATGAGCAATGCAACTGTGCTGCTGCCAGCAAACACAGCCCCCAGCAGGAGCTTTTATGACAATATCACCTCGGTTCTTGCCACTCATCCAGCCCTGTGGTGCTGTCTCAGGAACTGACCTCATCGTTTCCTGATTTTGAGCTCAAAATTTGGGGCACGGGGCACAAACGTGCACAGCACGGATTGTTGTGAAGCCTTGGTAGCCTGGTGAGCTCATCCTGTGTGAAACCTCTCATCAGCCTGTCCTCATCAACCAATGTCCTGTGCCAGGGACCATGAGCTTCCCGGGTGGTCTCAGCAGACACAGGTTTTAGCCAAAATGAGGGTCACTCTTACACATACCTGAAAATAGAAGGGGAAGGACTGAGGGTCAGGCTCCTGGCTTCAAGCTACATTTCTTTTCTCTTTTGAGATGAATATGCTTCTTGTGGAAGGCATCAAGCTGGACTATCCTCCAGGCCAGCTTAATTCCCATCCCACATCCTGACCAGTTCTTATCCAGGGCAGATGCAAAAAATCCCTGCTGTTATGGAACAACTTAATCACAAAGAAACTTTTCTACAAAATCCTTGTTTTGCTTTCTTCTCATTCCCCCATCCCTCCAAGCAAGGAGTTTTATATCCATGATGGCCTGCTAGGGCTGTTTTAACTCCTTGCTTTTATTTCTCCTGCGGCTCATAGAATCATAGAAGAGTTTGGGCTACAAGGGACTTTTAAAGGTCACCTAGTCCAACCCCCCTGCAATGAGCAGGGACATCTTCACCTAGATCATTCTTATTATTGAAATGTCCAAACCTGCCCTGAACATGTGGCTTGTAGAGATGTACTAGTGCAGTGAAATGCACAGGAGAATTATGCATTATGTCAAATTCGGTGCAGAAATCCTTCAGTGAGCTGATTTTTAGTGACTTTGTTTCTTTAGTTTCCCAGCTGATTATTTAGCCATCTTCACCAGAAAGTTGTCTCAGTGAAATGAGAACTCACCCACATTCAGGATAAGATCACAGTTTGTTTTGTTCTTTTTTTTAGGTTTGAAAATGTCGGGTTGTCTCTGGTGGAGGATGTGTGCGCTTGTTTTATTTTGTGTGTGTGGCATCCCTGCATATGTTTTGGATTGGTTCAGGAGCTGAAATAGCAAAACAAGCTTTTCTTTATTCAAAAATGGAAATGAAATGATCAAACAGCTGAGACAGGAGCTACGTGTAATGCTTTATGTTTTACTGATTATTTAGTAGATATCAATAGCAGTAATTATTGTTACTGTGACTCTTTCTGCTGTTACTTTCCCCATAGCTCCTGAGTTTTTCTGAGTTTGTGAAACATTTTGATAGCTCATTCCTGTTTGTTTTCCACCCATTAAGGGTGTTTTAAACTCTGCTGCAACCTGCCTAGAGGCTGTGGCAAGCCAAAGGCAGTGGCTTGTGCAGTGCAGGAAGGCAGGATCCCTGCACAGAGGTGGCACTGGGTATGCTGCTTGCTCTTGCCCTGCCTCTGTAGAAGTGTGCATTTCACTGATGCTTAGCTACCAGGGAGCATCCTGAAGTCCTTTAGGTGAATATCTGGTCACAGGGATGCTCTGATTTTTGGGCTAGGGATGCTAAGACTCAGGAATGCAGCAGAGCTTGATTGGCAGGCTCTAGCAGGGGGAAAGTGAGACCTAAGGGATGGTTGCTGACATCAGAGGGCAACTTCAGAGAAAGTCCTGCAGGAAAGAAGGCATGGGTGAATAAGGGAAGGGACCTGCATAAATCCATGTCCTTTTGCAATTTCAGCCATTAGAAGCTGTGGAAATGCAGGGTGGAAATCATTTTAGGCAACTGGGTTTCTTGCAGCTACACAGCTAAGTGAGTTATGAAAAGGGAAAAAAATGCCAAATCAAAAGTTTTCAGGCTCTATATTTTTGGATGGGGCTTTGCTGATCTTTTTAGTAGTTTTTTTTTTCCCCCCTGAATTTGGCACAGTTAGCATGACAGAAGCTAAGATGATACATATGTTTTATAACTGTAGCTCACATTGTGAGTTTAAAATCAGTTTGTCAGTGTCTCTTCTCCTTTCTCTCTTTTCTTGTTCTCTGGATGTGCTGTTACTCTTCACGAAAAAGTTCTGCAGCCTCAGCTGAGGAACTGGATGTCATTTTGTTGAGGGAACAGCAATGACATTTTGTTTGGATGGGACTGACATTCTTGCAGTTCAGATGGCCAAGAGAAAATGACAACCAGACAAGGGGTTTTTTTCTCCACATCGTTTCTCAAATCCTGGCTGTGGTCGTCAGAGCATTTATTTAGAAGAAAATTAACTTTAAGAGAGGAATTACCACGGCTAAGTCTGATTAGGCAGAGCAAAATACCTGAGATAGCTCATGGCACATTTGGATGCAACAGAGACTCTGAAAACCACTAACTTCAGCTTCCCCAGAGGTGCTGGCCGCTGCAGATGTGTTGACGGGATGTATCACAGGGCAGAAAAGCCACATGCATTCAAATCTTCAAACATCCCATAGGTAAAGGTTGACAGTATCCTATATTTCTGCATTGGACAATGGGGTATATCAGGGTAAAGTCTAACACGGCAGATGTGGGAAGGTTGCCCCACATGTAGCTCTTGCTTTAGCTTCTCAAAAGTGAACATTTTCCCAGTGAATCCAAAGTCTGTCCATGGGGTATAAACCTGGGAGTGAACCTCTCTTCTTGGCATACTGGCAAGCTCAGGGATGGGATTAAAAAAGATACAGCGCTGGTTTAGGCTGTTGGTTCATGCTTGCTTGGTGTTACTTTACTGACTTCCATGAAGCTGAGCTGAATTAGATCTGCTGAAACCAAATCCATCTAATTTTCTCCCCTTGCTTCTTACCTTCAGGCTTGATGTATTATGTCTGGAAGCAAACAGTTAGAATAAGATGCATTTGTTAGATTGTGTCTTTTCATTATCCAGACAGAAGGAAGAGGCAGTTGACAAAGTTTCAGCAGACGGTGCATAGTTGTTGTTTATGTTAAACAAAACGAGAATGTGCAGCATTCAGGGGTATAAACAGCATGACAGCAATAAGCATAAAACATAAGATTGGAAGCAGATTTCACTTTCAGGCCTTGGGGAGCAGATGGATCTGAGATCATTGTGCATTTGTGTACAACTCCAAGACCTATATAAACTCATTTATTCCCTGTGTCTGTGTGTTTTACAAGAGTCAAATGTAGCACGGCTACAAATGGATGCATCTCCATTGCACATAATGGGCTGGACCCAAGCACCCAGATCTGTCTCCTAAACTGCTCCAACAACACTAAAAGGATGGAGAGATGCTTTAGTCTTGCAAGCAGAGATTGCCTTGTCATCTTAATGTTCAGGTGGCATAAAGATGAGGCAGCCCCTATTTGCATCTCCTCTGTGCACAGGCTGGAGGGAGCTGAATGTGAGAGGAGTCACAGCTGGTGGGGTTTAGGCTTGCTGAACCTGCACAGAAGCTGTTTCCCCCCCCATATCTTATATATGTATGATATATAGATATAGAAGAAGCCCTAAACTTTTCCCTTGATTGCTGTTTTCTTGACTCTCAACCCCCAAATTCCCATCCCAGATCTTGCAGCAGGGTGAGCCCAGCTGGAAGAGGAGATGTGGCTCAAACAATTGGAGTTGCATCTGTTTGTACATGTGTGGTTCAGGACTAGTGCTATAAGTTAGGGAGGAAACCAAGCCCACCCTCTGTACATTGGTGGAGATAAATTCTTAATTTCTCAGTTTCAGTGGGCCAACTGGATCAGTTCAAAAGCTGCACTGATTCAGTACTTACAGAAGCAGGACCACACGGGATGCCTATTATTTATGGCCCTGATTCCACGGCAGATCCATGTCATTGAAGTGAAGGACATAATGAGGGATTTCAGGCCCAAGCAGAGACCATCCAAGCAGGTGGGAAAGTGACAGGCCAGCATCCAGCCTTCAGAGCACAGACCAAAGCGAAGCTGTTTTAAATAGCAACAATGGCCCTAATCCCCCGGCAGGATGGAGAGATGCAGATTGGTAAAGGGAAGAAAGGGAAAAAAATAGCAACCACATCAAGTGTGTGCATGTGAGAATCTCTTTCATGATGCATTAATAGGATGCACTGAATAGGAAGAAGAGACCCTGGAGTGTGTTTAAAACTGATTCCTGGTATAATGTGAAGCACTGTAAATGAAGCGCTGTACAAAGGAAATAATAAAAATATATCACTGTAGTCAGTACCACTGTCTGGGTCAGTGTTTAACCACATCAGGGCCCATCATTAACTCGGAGGCAGAAAAACACGAGCAAACGAGATGACAGCTGGGAGGGAGAACGCGAGGACAGCGACAGGACCCCGGCGAGGTTCCTCTTGCCGCTGCTCCAAGGAACGGGAGCCCAGGAGGGAGAGGAAGCCCACCCGCCAGGCACAGCGCCGCAGACACCTCCAACGGCGGCGTGGGTACGCGCTCACCTCCTCCGTCACCAGCCCTCCTGCAGCACCCCGCCTGGAACAGCCGCTCGCCTCCGAGCGAGGAGCTTTAATAAATGATCATCACGCGCAAGCCGTGCCTGTGTGTGAGAGAGGATGGGGACGGGTATTTTTAAACGCGAAAACTCCCACCAGCCGCAGTTTCAACACGGACTGCATGATCCTCGGGGGAAGGAGGAAAATGTGCTGGTTTCCTCTAGAGGAGGACCATTTGCTGCAAATTGGGTTGTTGATCTGAGGAGAGTTATGGAAAACGCAGTCCGTGGTGGCTAGTAATTTCAGGGTGGTATTAATTTTAGGATGGTCTGCTAAAGGCCCTGTCCCAGGAGAGATGGTTTGCGCTTTCTGGAGATCAAAACATCTCTAGATGCTTCGGGCTGGATTGCTCTGACTCCAGCGGTTGAGAAAATAAATCTGTATGAATGAGTTTCCAATGCTGGTGTAAGTAATTCGTGCAACCATCAGGAGAAGGGTGAAATTCTGCCTCCACCAGAGTTAATAGTACATGTACCCCTGACTTCGGTGGGGCGAGGACTTCCCTGGGCTGCCTGACTCTGTCCGCTTGGCTGGCTGTGGTCTCCAGCTGGGATCTGAAGCCATGCCAGACCCAGAGCATCGCACCCAGTGTCTCAAAGTAACAACTCGGGACAGTCAAATTCATCTCCCCTTTGTATCCTGGGTGTTTTTCTTCTCAGTGTTTAGTACCTTGCCTGATGTAAGCTTTAGTCATGCTGAAGAAAGCAGCTTTATTGAATTTGGCTGAAAGTTGGCATTGACTGGACAGGCTGTATCAATTCAGAACGGACTATTACCATCCCTTTTGCTAGTTATCTGGAGCTCAAATATCCTGAATAACATGCTCTGATGATGTCAGTGTCTCAGGGTCAATAACTGGTCATCAATATGAGATCTGCTGTCTCTTCCTTCTCTTTCAGCATGGGAGAATGTACATATATTGTGTGACCTTTACGTTGGAGACCATGCACAGAAGCTGAAGACTTGCACAGAAGTCAGCGAGAATGCACTACAGCAACCATGACCTGAACCACTGGTCCCCAGGGCTGGGCTTTGATTGCCTGACGGCCTCCACCGTGAAGCTGCTGCCTTTGGCTCAGCAGTGTTACTTCAAGGGCAGCTCGAGCTGCATTTGGGGTTCTTTGTCTGTGACCCTTTGAGGTAGTTGGGAAGGCAGGAGGTGAGACAAGGAAATACATGCTGTAGTCTCTTGAACCTCTCCAGTGAGTGCAGTAGGATGGAGGATGATGGGAGCAGGGGGAAGCTCATGGGAAGGGAAGGGGAGAACAGGCAGAAGTACAGACTTTATGAAAACATGTCATCTAGGTTTAACCTAAACACCCACCTGCTGCCCTGGCCTCTCATGGCCTCTGGGGACTTATTATGACAGCTACAGAGGGGCTGTGCATGACAAGGGATTTTAAAAATCAACTGTGGAGAAAGTTTCCCCACGCCCTCAGCCTGACCTGCCAACCCCAGGCCGGTGATACCCTACATTTCTGCACGTCCCACTGGAATATCCGCATGCCTCCAGCAGCAGACAGAGCCCCGGGCTGGTGAGGCAGGTTTTAAGTCAGCTTCTCAAAGCTACTCATCTGTCATCTGTGTGCGTGGTGTTAGAGCAGCATTTCATCCCGATGCTGGAGGGCTGCTCAGAGATGCTGGGTGGCCATCATTTGCAGCTCTAAGCTTTACCAAATCCAGCCAGATAGAAAGGGAAAGACAAAAAGTGGTTCTGCATCATTTCTGCTGAGGAGGCATTTCATGACAAGTGCAAATACAGAAGTTGCTTTGACTCCTGGACAGACGCACTCTGGAATCTGAAGGATGTTTGAGGACAGATTTTCAGAGGTTGGAACGTACATACTGACTGTAAAATGACTTCATTGTGCCTGGCTGTGCATGTTAAGCCCATATTTGCCTGCACAAACAAGGTGCTTATGCATGCAGTTAGAGGTTTCGCAGACACGGGGGCGAAGGTGAGTTCAAACCCTGGATTTCTCCATCTTTACGACCGTACTTAGCAGTGCTCTCTCCTTGCCAGGAGCGCTTCCCTGGGACCAGTGTTCGCAAGGAAGAGCTCATGCCATGTCCCCTGATGGAAAAGATTTAAGCTCATAGCTTGCATTCAGAGAGACTGTTTTAATTGGGATGGTTCCCAAAGCAAAGAATAATAAGCCCTGAGTTTTAAATTACCCTGGAGGAAAGTCTCTTTGGCACACGGCGGGAAGGTGCCTTCAGCATGATTTCTCACTCCTCATTTGATGCTGCAGCTTCAGCTCCCAGTGTCAGCAGGTAAAAGCTCGGGGTGGCTTTTAGAAAATGCTCAAAATTACCTTCACTTGTGCCCCAGGGCAAAGCTCAGGGCTGGTGTCTGCACTGTGAGACAATGCTCGGACCCATGGGCAGTACAAGCTGTGACAGCACTCCTGTCTCTTCCAACTTCAGTCCATTTCACCAGTGGTGGGTGGCTTAAGTTCAACGCCTCTATGGTTCTTAGGTTGAGCTGAACCTGGATTTCCTTTGTGCAGCCTGCACGGATGGGGTTTTGGGTACACTCCCCCTGCCAGACCCTCTGGAGCAAAGCAAATGCAGGACTGCATTGAAACCAGACCGGGGCTGGGACAACCTGGGTGGAGGGTGGGCTTAGAGGTGGTGGAGATGGACAGCATGGGGGGAACAGAGTTATATCAGTCACGATATAGCGTGCAGAATGTTGACTCTGATCACATAAAAACTGCCTGAGCTTTCTGTGTACGGGGAATTAAAGCTGCAAAAGCAGCTGGTCGCACCTCGGTGTCTGGAGGCAGAGAGAAACCGTGCTGCTCTTAGGGAGATAATAAAGGCCTAAACATCCACAGGCTTTGAAAATAATTCTCTGAGTAAAGCGTGCTCCTAATCCTGCCTCTCCCGTGACATTCCTGCCTCCCTCAAGATCTTTGTCTCCTGCTTGGCTGTCCGATGCAGCTCAGCGAGAAAACTCGTGGTAGTTAATAATAGCAGCTTGGGGATAGAGATTACAACCAGGGCAACGTAAATAAGACATTTATTTTCAACAAATGGGATAGGGTGTCTGCTCTGCCATGTTTGCATTTGGCACTCATGGAAATTTAAGGCCTGATATTTGGTGTCAGGCGCGTCCATAACAATGTGGATTCATCACGGCCCTAATTATAGATTGCGGGCAGCTCACATGGGGTAGCGTGGCTTATTTATAGATAATATTTATAAACAGACCCTCAATCTTCCCAGGAAAAGGTCTCTTAAAGTGAGACACATTCTGGTGCTTACTCTGAGGTCCATCACAGGGAGCATCACGGCCAAATGCTTTCCCCTTCCCAGTCAGACCATGCAACATCGCTCCCTGTAGCAGGCGAGGGCCAGTCTTCCCATCCCACCCAAAGCACAACACACAACCCCCACAAACTGATTTGCTGCACTTTCTGGTCTCTTGCAGGGGAAAGGGGATGCCTGTGTGAAAATAGTGATTTCCCAATGCCACCGATTGCATGTGACAAGCGTGCAGTTGTATCTCAATAGGCCACTGCGGCGTTCAGCCACAATCATGTGCCTTAATCACCTGACTGTATAAATGAGTTTCCCTTGACAAGATTCGATCCCTTTGGGCCCCTTGACTAATTACCTGCTATTGTGAGAGGCCCTGCTTGTTGGGAAAAGCAACTTTTGTCCCCCAGCAATAGCAAAATAGAGAAATAAACACAGAAGTCTGGAGATCAGAAGGTGCTCATTTACTCTCCATATTTAGTGCCACATAAAAGGGATGTTAATTATGTTCCTCTTTGATGACAAAAGTAGCTTTTGCAAACAGTTTTGCTTGTTTGTTCTCTTTTTTAAACAAAGGTACCTGTACTTTTGTCTTCCTAATCACTCTGTAGCACACAGCAGCCTTGCGAGGATAGGAACTGGCAAGTAACCATGCCACCCAGCTCTGTATGCAGGAGTTTCTCATGGCCCTGAAGAACAGAAAGTGGAGCTTTCTGTCCCTTGTGCATCCCCTGGATCAGAGCTGAAGGAGCTACGCTGATGGAGGAGCTGCCTGGCAACTTTCCTGCACGTACTCAGAGGCAAGAGCTGGCCAGAGAGTGCAGGGCAGGTAGGAGCCAGACCAAAGAAGTGTTGCAATACCTGAGCTCTGGAGGGAAAGTCTTTTAATGTCTGCTCCCAACTGTGCATGCTCATAGGCATCATTTTCCATGCATATGGGTGACAATGATGTGCAAAAAGCATTTGAGAAGGTAATTCGAGTTGCCCGAGACGAGAGTTGGCATCTCTTCACGAGAAGGCATCAAGTCTGTTGTACACGTTGAGACCTCTCATTTATTCTGCCAGGCTTGTCCCATTCATTTCTGGGTACGTGGATCTGGAAATGGAAGGTGACAGAGCACATGGCTCCTTGATCCTGCTGAGTGGTGGAGAGGGTGTTGAGATGCCAGAGCTTTCCACACGCTGCACACGGGTGCCGGCTGATTTACAGTCCCTGCCAGAACAAAGCTACCTACAAACTTTAACAGACCAGGTTCAACCTTTTTTTTTTATTTTTAATTTTTTTTTAAATTCCTCTCTTTTTTTTCTGAATATGCAGAAATCTGCCCCAAATTGTCCTAAATCAACCTCTCTTCTGACATGCTGTCTCACACCTCGTTGGTGTCAAATTCTTTTTTAGGTAGTGCTAGAAATCAGAAAGATGAAAAGAGGGGAGACGTCTGACCTGTGCCTTTTCTTAGAGCATCACATGGTCGTGGCTCACAAGCTGGTATGATCCAGCTCCAGCAGTGTCAGTCACCCTGCACCAACCTGGAACTGTCCTGGGATGAGCAGAAAGTCTTCTTCTGCCCTTCTTGGGGAGAGGGGGCCTCTTTGGTATTTCCTAGTAGGGATGGTCTATTTATAACTGATAATCTCCTGAGAAAATGATCAGGAACAGCCTACGGTCATTTTCTATTCTTATGTTTTTTGCTGCTTTAAGCTCCACATCGGGCAATGGGGCTGCTGTAGGCTTAGGAAGCAAGGCTGAAATCCAGCTGAAATGGACCCTTAGGAACAGGCAGTGATGCATTGGCCCAAGGTTTCTGTCCTGGATCCCTTTGTCCAGTGAAAACCCAGGAGAAACCTGTCTTCCAGGGTTCTCTTTGAAAGCACACAGTGGATCTGTGCTTTGAAAATGCAGTTTCTTCTCCACTTTCTGTTACGATTTGATCTTGGTGGGAATCTTCCAAAGAAATTACCACTCAGGAAACACCCATCTTTCAAAAGCAAGTTCTTTCCAGAACCAAATATACTTCAGCGAAACTTTTGAAGGGTGAGTTTCTTAAGGTAAGGATGACAGAAAATAAGAAAGGGATGTGTGAGTACTGACTCCTACCAACTGAGAAATCATACATGTAAAACACTTGGCTTGGAAGTGCAAGGGTTACATTCAAGAGCCTGTATGGAGCTGTGAGGTGTCAAAAGCCCAGTATCCTAACCTCTGGCTTTTTCAGTAGTTTGGTGAAGCAGAGCAAGTCAGTCAGCATTTCTTTGGTCTGCCTGACAACCCCCTGCCTCATCATTCAGTGCAGACAGTTGTTTCCCAAGTAAAATGTTTCTATTTTCACCAGTCTGAGCATGAGGCTTTCACTGTGCCTGCTCATCAGTGAGTTGCACTTGGTATGACTTGTACCTTGACCATCTTGCTGCAGCTCTGCTTCCAAGCAATCCTGTGTAGCCGTGCCACACAATGGAGACATTATTCTACATCTTTATCCCATGAAATGGAGACCTGCCCTGCCCCTGAGTCCTCACACCCCTGCAGCTGGGTTAATGGTACCAGCATCTCCCTCTTGGAGCCTTTTTGACCAACTTCGAGGTTTCCTTCTTTGCGAGTGTTTAATTTCTTGCTGCCCAAATTAATTTCCCCACTTGTAATTTTTTTCTACTGACTTTAGTGAAGCTTTCCCAAGACTCCTAATCTTGATGACCTTTCAAAGAAGAAATACAAGTCAGCTTGTTTCCCCAGGCAGTTTTTCCTAATTTCTTACAGCTCTGTTGACAACACATTCCCACCTCCCTCTAATTTCCTCTGGGTATGATGATGCCTCTCCTAGCTCTAGAGAGACTAATCAATGTCAGGAGGAAAACCAGCCTTTTTGGCTGCTTGCAAGGGAAGCAGTTTGTCTTGTTTAAGGAAACTGGAGAGGGTCTGTGAGACACAAACCAGAGTGAATTACCACCTCTCACAAGCTGACAACTTACATGTCTACTGTTTTTCCTTATGCTGATTCTTTCGAAGTCTGTGTAAGCTACAAGCATCCCCACTGGGGCTGCTTCTCACCTGACTGCTGAGATTCCTGTGGAGGACCAACACACGATTTTTTTTTGCACTGTGATGTAGCTTTTTTGCAGCCAGATGAATTAGAAGGCATTTAGAGATGACCAGCTGAGACAAGAGCTGAAGCTCAGGTCTCCAGGCGTATCCTCCTGTTGAAATCAGCCTTAAAGAGCCGGCCTAAACGACCTGCCAAGGATCACCCAGGATATCTGTGACAATGACAACTGACGTCTGCTCTCCCCTGTTCCAAGCCAGTGGTTTATCATTAGTCTTTTCTGTAGGACTTGGAGAGAGATGTAGAGATTTCCAAGGAAAAAAGCCCTCTCTATTCTTCAAACCTCTTTAAAGGCTGTGAAGCTGCGTATTTTTTTCTGCAATGGGGCTGATATAAGCAGGACAAAAATAATATTAACCTTCAGCTCGAGTTGGTCTGCAATCAGAACAGCCTTTCCCAGCTCACCCCCTTTCTTTTTCCCCTTCCATATTGAGGACATTTAAAGAACAACAAAGACTCAAAGACTAGTCACAGGGTCTGGATTTCTGGCACAGCCTGAGCTACTGCAGAGGAGCAACATCTTGTATTCAGATGACTCGCTGACTCTGTCATAGCCCTGATAAAACATCATTAAAACCAGTTATTTCTAATGACATATTCCAGTGCAATGGAGATTCCTGTGTACACTAATTTGCTTCGAGGATTGCATCATCCCGACGGAAGCGTAGCCAGAGAGATTTAAAACAAAAGCGGTCTGTCTCCAGGCTGAGCTGTGGCACTTGGCAGAAATACTGCTCTCCACTGAGCCCAACGTGCTGTTTTAGCATACTGCTCCCCTCTCTGTAATGTCACACTGGACGGATGGCATTTCTGGTCTCCCGATCCGTAAAGGATACTAGATGAGCTATTCAAGCTACCGCTGTCCTTGAATGAGGTTATTTGTCCACGTGGGACCTTGTGCTGTTAGCATTACCAGGTTTTCGGGCAAGATATCCAGGAAGCAAAATGTTGAAATAGAGCCTCACATTATTGAAGCAAAAGCCATGGAAAGCTTCTGATAAATTGGTTATAGGGCTGACATATTCATCTCTCTTACTGTCTCAGTAGTATATTGGGTAGGATCATAAGTTGAGGTGAATTGAGAGGGTTGGATGTCCACGATGGGGGAAGCATTTCCTTGCCCACCTCAAGGATTCACACGATGGAAACAATCCCAAGGCACCCATTTTCAACCCCAAAAGCTGACATATATCCCTCGCTGCCTGGCAGGACAGCTCTGGGTATTGACTTTAGCATGGGTAGAGCTGGTGAAATGGCAGAAGGTATGTTCTGGGTGTCTGTGGAAGAGCAAATAACCGGACAGTCAGCCATAGTAATGGTCACCAAAAAGTGTGGATAAACAACACTGGTGAATTCCTAGCCTTTGTCAAGGGTCCTGAGGGAGTTTTGCTGAAAGTTTGGAGTGCCAGGTCTTCATTGTCCTCTGTAAAGCCCTGAATTACCAAGGGAGGAGTATTTAACTCTTTCTTCCATCCATTTGTAGCAGCATCTTGATGGATGCTTGGCTCTCAGGTGAAGGGCAACATACATCAGCTCTCCTGTAGGAAACTGGAACTGTGGCTGCACGTGTGTTGCACCCAGAGAGTTGATTTTTCTTTTTTGCTGGTGTGAGTGAGTGACGAGAAGAAAAAAAAGAGACACCTCGGACTAAATGACAATAACATCTTTTTGTTTTGATATCACAGCTAATGAAATCATTGCCTATCTTACTTCAAGAAGCATTTGGACAGCACTCTTAGTTATATGGTTTAGTTTTAGGTAGTCCTGTGGGGAGTGGGAAGCTGAACTCGATGATTCTTATGGAACCCTTTGAGCTCAAGGTATTCTATGATTCTCTGAAGAAAAATCACTAAGGAAATCAAACACTGGAAGAAATAAAGAAAGGAAGAAATAAAGAAAGGAGGAAGGAAGGAAGGAAGGAAGGAAGGAAGGAAGGAAGAAAGAAAGAAAGAAAGAAAGAAAGAAAGAAAGAAAGAAAGAAAGAAAGAAAGAAAGAAAGAAAAAGAAAGAAGAAAAAATATCTTGGCTTTTATCATTCACTTGTTGAAAAATCCACCATAAAAATCAGCAGGATTTATGGTGAAAATTAGTAGCACCTGGATAAAGAAAGAAGAAACTCAGCTTGAAAAATGTTACCATGTTTTAGGACTGATAAATGGGAAGTGCTCGTTGTGATACACTCCTGATATTAGTGGCCATGTGATGGGGATGTGAAAGGGTAAAATGCTCCCAAGATTTGTTAGCACAACCTTCTTCATTTGGAAGAAGGGGAACTCCTAGAAACCTGGCCAGAAAACAGATGACAAGGTGTCCTGTAATGGACAACCTCCCTCGAGTTCCCCGGTACACCCATACTTGCTGTCCTAGCATGAGTAAGAGCGTAAAAAAGTGATTTTTAATCAATCTCTGCTGAAATGTAAGGCTGTTGCAATTATATTACATCTTCCCTCCCACCCCACGAAGTGATTAATTAAATCGCATACAAATTCTGCCTGGTACTTAAATGTTGTGCATGCATTATCTTCATAGTTCATTATCCATTCCTATGGAGATCAAAAAGCGTGGCTCTGACTCTGAGGAAAATCTCCATTAAAAAATGTAATCTTTTTGTTGTGCTGCTCTGCTGACTACCTGTCATCAGAGCTTCATCCGCCCCCTCCCTCAGCTGGGGGCAGCTGCTGCCTTTGCAGCTCAGCATCACACGGGAACTGCCTGGTGGATTTAGGCTCAGGTTCAAAGGACTTTGTGGGATAATCGATCAATTAAAAGCAGGAGTCATTTCATCTGCTCTAGATACGCTTTCGATGACAAAGTTTAGTGGTGCTGAAGTTTAAAGCTGGCAATTGTGGGTGTTTTTTATATTCAATGGAAAAGTCACTCTGGGATCCTTTTACATTTTCCTGGTGGAGAAAAATGGCCCTTTCTAGAGGATGGTTCCTCTGACCTCTCTTAGATACTTATTTTAGGATGAGATCACTTCCCGTCTTGCTGTTGGCTGTAAATGAGGCCAAGGGTGAATATGTCTCGGTTGGACTTTTGGATACTTAAATTAGGGTAGATGGGCTGCTCCCTGCCGTGTTCCTTCAGGTCAATTGGGCCATGGAACTCTCCTGAGAAGCGAGGAGGAGGAGAGCTGCCTCTTGGCTGGTGCCAACCTTCTCAGCAGACTTGTTTCCTGAGCCCAAGCTCTGGAGAATTTCTTGTTCATGGGATCACAGCATCATAGAATCATAGAATGGTTTGGGTTGGAAAGGACCTTAAAGATCATCTTGTTTCAACCCCGCTGCCACAGGCAGGGTCACCTTCCACCAGACCAGGTTGCTCAGAGCCCCATCCAACCTGGCCTAGTTTGTCAATATATGAACCACAGGACATCAAAAACGGAGGACGAGTTTGCAAGGTGGGTGGCAGGGTGGAGGGAGACCCTTCCTTTTCCGTGTATTTGGAAGTGGAGCACATTTAGTATAACCTTGTTGGAGGACAATAAAATGGAGTTCGTACGGGTACCCCAACAGAGTCAGCCTTCAGAGCAGCTCCCACACCCTACAAGAGTCTGGCTGAACTGGGAATACAGCCTGGGAGGCTTCAGTCTCTATCCTGCTCTGCAGTACACACTTCAAGCAAAAGGGATCATGCTCTTCACCTGCCAGAGTGAGAGGAGCTGAGGAGAAGGCAGGAGCTCAGCGCGTTAACAAGCCGCATGCCTTTGTTACTGAGGGAATAAAAACTCTTTGCACCAACTATTCCTTTCTGTGTCTATTTATAAGTGTTTCCACAATACAAGAACTGTTCAGAGTTCACTGCATCTGACTTTTGTTTTTTAAATCTCTGCTGTACTATTATCTGGAGCATATTAACCCCTAGGTGCTTAGGTTTTTAAATGGATGAGAGATGCCACAGGGAGGAAGAGGGAAAAAGAAAATATCTAATCCTGCTTAAAAAAGGGCCAGAAGGTGAAATAGCAGATTAATCACTCTTTAACACAATTTGCTGTCACCTTCACCACAAGGTCCCTTTGCTCTCATACCCAAAATTAAGAGACAAACTCAACTAAGTCGCTGCAATTCAAAAAACTCATATATACACACACACAAATAAATCCAAACCATTCCCTGTGGTACAATTGTTGTAAGCACAAACCATTTTTAAACTGATACCAGAAATGAAGTTTTATTTTCAATCATATTTACTGTAAATTAGAAATTACTCAGTAAAATGCAATCTGTTAGGCAAAATGTATCCTGTCACTTTCAATTAACCAGCTAAAAGGTTGTTAATGAATAAATATTGACTTGTAGAGGAAATGCTTCTTAACCAGCTGCAGATACATGTGCATGATATTTGACAAGTGATCGATACAGAGCTGGTACACTCCTGCTAACCTATGGAGGTAGCTGTTCAAAATGCCTTGGCACAGAGTTAGATGATGAGTTGCACGGTGCCACGGGGGTAGGGGCAGGGCAAAGAGGTGCAGAGATGTTACAAAAGTGCCTATGTTGGTGAACCCAGCTCTACAGACACTTCTGAAACCAAGCACCCAGGAGTGTAAACCTGGAGACAGAAATCAGCCATTCAAGCATTCCCGCAACTTTCACTTGATTTTTCAGAGCCTTGAACGCTAATGAAAGCTGAGACAGCACAGCTCCCTTTTCAAGTCAGACCTTTTATTAGATACCAAAAACGTGCATGTAGGTGCTATCCAAATTGCCTCTTTAGGCTTCTAACAGTTTGTCTGACAACTGTGTCTAGAAAAAAAGCCAAGGATGACACTCCAGGTCTGTACTGGTTTGTGTGAGTGGTCGCCCACACTTTGCTAATGCACAGAACTGAATCCTTGAGCCAAATGCTGTTGTGGGACATCGAGTCTCACAGCCCAGCAGAACTAGTTAGGTTGTAGCATCTGTGAGCAAGGGAGAGCCAGGCAGAGAGAAGGATCCCATGGTGAAGGAGCATGGCTGGGATTCTAATCCTGGATCCCGGCTTCACTCTCAGCGATGGCCATGCAGTTGCCTTAGTTCTCATTTGTATGTAAAAGAGTGGGACTGTTTAGCTGAAGGCTGTGGTTGGAAGGGTTCCTGGCAAGTCAGAATCCTCTGGATCCCAAGCATGGCATTAATTAAGTTTCCAGAAAGTTCAGTCTCTTTGTTAATAATGGCCGATGTGCCGTGCTGTAAGTATTCCACAGCATGGAACACAAAACATGGTGTGGTTTCACGTGAATTTTCTGTAAGCACTAAAGCTGTTCCCACCTCACAACACAGTTGGGCACATGATCTGGGGAGAGGTGGGGTTATAGAAAGACTTCCATACCATGGGAGGTTATTTGAGCTTCTTGTAAGGACTGTCAAATGAACACTGTTACAATCTGTTTTTCTTCCATGTCCTGTATGCATGACAATAAAAGTTTCTTGTTTCAGTGCTTCAGCACTTCCAGTTGTTCCTACAGTAAAAAAGTACTTTTCAACCCATCATTTCTAAAAACAGAGTGTAAAACATGACAGCTGCCATTGGGCATTGCCTGGGAGTTTAAAGAGTTAAGTGTTTTTCCCATGTTGGTGTTTCAAGTGTTTTTCTTGCTTGAGTGGAAACAATTGTCTCTGGCTCCCTGGGCTGAAGATGATCAAGATTATGAAGTTCATAGATGCTTTTCTGCTTTGGTATCTAAATGGAAATGAGTCCATCGGCTGGGACTCCTCGGGAGACCATTGCAAGATTACTGTTTGAACTATGCCAGTTGCTGCAGAGGTTAAAAAGGACCTCGTGGAGATGTGTTAGACCTGTGTCAGATGGGCAGGTTTGTCTTTATTCTAAATATCCTGCTCATCCCGCTGATGTGATGGGTTTGATTGGTTTTGTTATGTGAAGACTCAAAACTCATTTCAGTTGGCCCCATGGTACTTGTGGCCCTTCAGGAACAGAGGGCTCTACCATCTTGCCATTGCAGATGAATTTACTCCTTTCTTTCTTTCTGGTTGTCCTGGTTTGAGACAAAATTCGGAGGAACGCTCTAGGAGGAACATCTCCTCTACAGAAGGCAGGTTACAGCCACCCCTCCCCCACCAGGTTTGGGAACAAAAATTCCTCGGAGAAAAGTGAAAGGAGGGAAAAAAGCCTATTTATTTAACAAACACACGGGAGAAGAATAATGCTAAATAATAAAACCTCTCACTGTGGAGAGAAAACCTGGGAAGATTTCAGAGTCCTTTCTGTGGGCTGGGTCTCTAACTATTCTTCAGAGCTGGGTCAGCTTGGGCCCCTCTGGGCCTCCTGGATGATGTTCTGGTGTTCTGGACAGTTCCAGAAGAGAAGGAGAAGAAAAAACCAAAGTCCCAGGGAAACAAAGGAGTTTAACTCTCCATCTCTCTCTTCCAAGAAAAAGAAGCCAAGAGCTGGGAAAAAAGCAGGAAGGTGCTTTCCTCCGCTCTGCTGCAGCAGCAGCTCTCTCATTCCCTGTCCTTGAACACAAAAACTGTTTTGAAAAGTTCATCTGGCTTTTTTCTTTCTCTCGCACCCAGTTTTAAAGACACAGAAAGGCACAGGAATCATGTCTGGGCATAGAGTGGTGACAGGGGATACACATCATAAAGTCACCCCAAGACACTGGTTTAGTTTTTCCTTTGAGCAGAACAGCATGGCCTGGTGTGTGCAGGTTGATTCAATAATTGGAGCACCTTTGGGGTCTGACTGGCATCCAAGGGCATGTTAGAAAGGTGCTGTGCCCAATCTAACAAACCCCATTTCTCAGCAGGACTATTTCACGCACTCCTGATGGTCCAGCTTTGGCTTCTGGCTCTGAGGTGGCTCAGTCAGTGCTCACCAGAGGATTTTTTACCTATGTCCTCTCGCAGGTTGAAGGCAGGACCTTAGAGACTTCTCACCTAAAAAGGGGATTGGGATACAACCCTGTGATTCTGATAGGCCTGAAATGCAGAGTATAGGTGAGTATTTGAAGGGTTTTCATGAAAACTGTAATAGAGTTTTGCTGTTCACTGAGGGTAGGACGCATGTGTAGATCAGATTTGTACACAAAGTCAGGAGCAGGGGACTCTGCCTTCCAGGTAAGCATATCAGTAGGTTTTTTTTCCAGCTCTAATGCACAGCAAGAGCTTGCATGCAGTGATGCTCTCTCTCCATCTGCTTTAATTCCTGTGCCTTGGGTGCACCTAAATTCCTCTCACGTTCTCATTTGGGTGATGGAGCACAAATTATGAGAATGGACATTGGATGTATCAACAACAGTAAAAGCTAACAGCGTTGCGCAGGGACCAATAAAGCTGAGATAAGAACTGCTGGGCTTTTCTCTTCTTCATTGGCAGTTAAATGTGATTTCTATTATCTCACTGTTTGCTTTAATATTATATGGAACCTGTCAAGGCCCCATAGTTTTGCCACTTACTGTTCCACTCGAAGGAAAAGACTCCGTAAATTACAGAACCTTTTGCTACTGAAAGGTGTGTAAAACTATTCCATCTAATTCATGGTCCCCTTTATCATAAGTGATAGTGGAAATGCAGAAGATTAGCAAGGTCAGATGAGTTTGGGATATCAGGCCAAATCTGTAAATCTTCTGAGCTTGCTGTATTCTATTATCCCTAGACCTGACAATATGCACCTCTCGTATGCTTCACCTCCAGTTCATCTTTTCCCCTAAAGTCACCCATTTTGGCATCCTGCTGGCCAAAAATACTAAAACCTCAATAAACCAATCTATGTTATAGAAGATGTGATTTATGGGGTAAATCTTGTGAATATCTGCACTCAGACTATTTCCTCACATCCCTGTGTAGACAACAATGGGAGTCAGGTATGTTGCAGAAAGAGAAAGTCATTACCTGTGTCTCAACTAATGAATTCAGGCACAGTCTCACGCTAACCTCACTACACTCTTCTTCTTCCAGGGATTGTTCTTGACCATCTGCATAAATCTGCCTTGCACCGTATATTGGACTGAAGATACACCTCAAGGCACTTCAGAGCCTTTATGTGTCTTTGTTCTACCTGTAGGGAGGAGCTTTGTTATTAACCTTTGCACAGTAGCATCACCCACTAACCAAGATGCACAATAATTCTCCTGTCTCTACTGTTCTCAGCACAACCCAGCTTCTGCCTGGTGAGATTTTACCCAGCAGCACTGACTTTGAGGATGGCTTTGATAGCACAGTTGAGTCCTTGCTGTGGAGCTTGAGTTCCCTCCCTGGAGCTGTGCCAGTGGTGGCTGTAAAACAGCCAGAACAGGACATGAGTGTATAAGGTATGTGTGACAGAGGAAGGAGACTCAGTTCCTTTGGTAAGGGTCCAGATCTTCAAAATGATCAGATTTCTTCAGCTGGCCATTTGTAGAGTGATTTAAATATCAAGGGTATAATGAAAATCTCCCAGGACACATTGCTCATCCTGTGCCAAAATCCTCATCACCCTGGTGTTGTTATCAACTAAAGGTCATAACATTATTACTTAATATTTATGTTGCAGAATAAATCAGAAACAGTTGGACCATGTTGGGCTATGTACTGCACAAATAAGTGGAACCACATCTCCAGCCCCAGGGAATTCATAAAATGTGCAGGGTGTGTAAGGCATGGCAAAGGTTGCTGGCTTGGGAGGGAGAACCTGCATGGCAAATAAGGACATATTCCAATCTCTGGGCTCTTTCTTCGGCTCCCTACACTGGCAGAACAACCTTAAGAAAATTTTAGTAACCTTTAAGGAAATAAGAGTTACTTTATGGGAATTGGTGTGGAAGGAGTGAGTACGTCATCTCTGCTTCCGGACCAAAACAAAAGGATCCTTTCAGAAAAGATATATAAAGATCATTGTAAGAAAAGATCAGAGGGGTGAGGGATGAAGCACCCTGTGATTACCCCAGAACGGTGCATGCCTTTTCATAACCTACTCCTGCCTTGAGTATTACTCTCCTACCATTGCAAACTCACCTGAGCCGAGAGCTGATCCCTTGGGTCTTTGCAGGAAGATCACCCATGCCCTACAAACTCTGGTGATGCCCAAATCTACAAGCAGATTGGCTAGCCAGGATCTAGTGACTCCTCTCAGCCAGGAAGGAGACAGATACTTGGCCCCTGGACCCAGCTCTGGGAGTTGAAGGGGGAAAATGGAAGATACATGTTGAGTCGTATCCTGCTGGAACCGGGTTGAGGTCTGTGCAGTCGTGCTTAGTCCTTCTTAGTTAACACCTTTTTGTGTGGGGAAAGGACATGAAGAGTGTCTGATTTCAGACTGAAAAAAAAAAAGGTAATTTTTGAGCTGGCAGACCTATGGAAGGAGAAAGAGGCTGAGATTCACTTCCACAGTTCCCTGTGCACCTGGTGGAGAACACATTGCACAAATGAGGATTAGAGAGACTCCACTCCTTGTGCTCACAGCAGGAAAGGACAGAAACCTTGTCATGCTCTCAGGAGTTTCTTTTCTGACATGCTCTTAAGTAAGATACTGATTAAATTCCTTTCCTGGGAGCTTGCCTTTCTGGGACAGATGAAACAAGGCAAGGAAACATGTAAACAAATATTAAACAGACAGAGCAGCCTCCCAGATTTCATCAGGCTTCAGGCTGCTGCTTGGCTTGCCTTCTGAAGGAGGTGTGTGTGCCTGTGTTCCTGGGCTTACTCCTATTTGCCCTCCCTCCATCCTTATCTCTGTACCCATCGCTGCTTCTCCTTGGGCTCGAGCCGTACAGCAAATTGAAAATTTTGGAGGGGAACTTGTGCTCCAAATGGATTTGGAGATGATGTTTGATTATTCAGAGCAGCTTTGGAGCCCATGCAGAGGCTGGGCAGCGAGTGTGTTGCAAAGGACACAAGCAGGAGAGCTGCTGGGAGGTGTTTTGGCACCCAAAGCCAGCCCACAGCACGGGCAATGCTGCGCCTGTTCAGTGTTAGAGATCTGCATCTTCCTGCATCGAGCGGCACGTCCAAGGAACGTTCTGCTGCATTATGTCAGGAGCTGCCATAACATGAGGTAATTGGCTTTGATATGACATAATCCACCCATAACACAACATGTGATAGATGAAAGGACTTTCCCTGAGGCAAGAAGAAACCAGCTGGTACTGTACAACACCTGAAAAGAACGGGAGGTTTTTAATCATCTCCTCCTGCCTTGCTGGGGTGGCAAGTTGTTCAGTCTATGCACATCCTTAATTGAAAACTCGAGATGATTAATGGTTTTTTAAAATACCACAGCATGTCTTACTGCATTTGAAACAAATTAAAGTTTCCATAAATTTGTATCAGCCATCCGCATGAAAAAAAGAAAAAAGACAAACCAAGCTCAGGTGAACATGTACAATGTGTGAGATACGGTCAGTTTTCTTCAAGCTCTTCTGATCTGAAGTACCTCCTGCTCATTCTTGGCACGTGCCCATGCTCAACCTCAGTTTTGTTGCTCAGGGAAACACTCATGGGCTGATACCCATTCAGATCTGATCTTGAGCAGGGCTTCTTGTGGAGATTCCTGCCGGTCAGAGATAGCTGTAGAAGAGGTGAAACTTGGAAATGGCGCAACTGAACTGAACTGAACATTGATCATCTTTTCCTTGGGGACATCCCAATCTGTGATGTCCCCTGAGTGGAAAGGGAAAGCCATGAACAGATGATTGTCCATGTCTTAGGAAAGTGTTTTGGAACCTTCATTTCTGAATGAAGACATCCTGTGAAAAGAGCTTGAGGGAATGGAAGGAGACTTGCTTTAGATAAATTAAAAGGGATCTGATCCTAAAGGGACCTGTCCCCCATCTGATTTGATTCAAGTTACTGTCATTCAGCTGTTTTACAGGTTTCCCTTTCAACATTACTTCCTGGAATGCTGTCACCTCTTCATTCACTGCAAATGTTTCAGAAAGGCTTAAAAAAAGTAGTAGTATGAAATCCTGACAATTATAAGGATGGGAAGAAGAGGGTGTCATTTTCAATGTACATGTCCTAATTCCTCTTGGCTTTGATGTATAGCTCATGTCTCAAGGAGTTTAGCATAGACTGTCTTCTGCATGTGGCACTCACACTTTCATGACCACACTCCTCATTTTTTGAGGTGCAGCATGCGAAGCTTCATGTTATATCACTTGTCTGTCAAAGAGATGAAATACTCCTTTTTGTCTCATTTCAAAGCCAACCCTACCCTCACTATTTTCGTCCTAGGGAAAATCAAACGAAAACCTGGGAAGATATGATAGAAGTGCTTACCACTGTCCAAGAATCTGGTTCACTTTGGGGGAGGAGGGCTCTTTTGCCATCACTGGTGCCAGCACCCTTGTACCCTCACAGACTTCCCTGTCCTCTTTGCTGGCCCTGCAGTGTCCAGGCTGGGCTCTCCTGAACTTCTTGTGTTCTTTTGTACGCAAAAGCAGCTCGACTACAAAAATGAGACGTGTGACTTGTTATGATGATCTGCAAAAAAGAGGTAATTTTGTATTCCTGTCCAAGGCTCTGCTGCCATTTTCTCTTGCTGGTGTTTTCAACTGCTCCTCTTGAATGTTGCCGTCCCAGTGGATGCCCTAGTGAGCAAAGGCAAACTGTGTTTCAGCGCTGGCCTTGAATGTCCTTCGATGGGTTGATAGAGATGCTGAATGTTGTTCTAAGCTGTTTCTTTTGTGATGCCTTTAGTATAAATCTCTGCCCTCTTTCTTAAAAGCCAGCTCAGCCACATGAACGAGGCTTTATTTTATGAGGCTCATTATTTTTATAATGATGTTCATTTTCTGAAAATAGTGTGAAAGCTAAATGCATACAGCCCCCTAGATGTTTTAACAAAATCATATTTCAGTTGCAGTATTGATTGTCTATCTAGAAAGCAATATATGGCCAGGAGTTAATGTTAACAGTGCACTATGTTAACTGAAGTAATGTAGTGAAAAACAAAAATGAGAGTTGGGCTGCCTTTACTTTTTGCTGCAGTGTGACACCTCCAGCTGAGCTTTATTGCTTCTCCTGAGTGTTAGGTAATCACAGAGATGACCTATAGCTGTTTCCCTTAATGGATGATAAGCAAAATCAGCCAGAGTTCATGGTTGCTAGGATGAGGGTGGCACATAAACAATACTCCTTTCATTGTGTTTACACTCATTTTTTTCCTGTCCTTAGAGCAAGAAACAGTGGGGTGCAGGTTCAATGTTAAAGTGGTGCCTGCTCTTGGTGACTGCTCTACACTCCTGTGGTCGTGAAACTGGTCTTGCTTTGCTGCAAATGGGTGGGGTTTTTATAGGAACTGTACTTGTTCAACCATTTTCTGTGAGGAAATGAGGCTTTAAGGCTAAATCCAGAGAACTCTTTAGACTGCAAAATCTTTCTTTTCTCGTTACTGCAGGTACACAAAATGAGTTGGAGGACTTTGATCTGTGCTCTCACTATCCATGGTAGGGTGGATCAGCTCCTGGTTTTGGAAGTCAGCTCCATCCTGGCAGATCCATGACCAGACAAATTTTCTCGGTGCCTTACTTCTTTAGTTTTCCTGGAAATGGATGAGAATTTTGTTTCTGTATATTTACAGAATATATGGGAAAATTGATAAGTAGAGGAATGTGTTGATCTGACCAAAGTCACATTGTCCCACCAAAATGGGAACAAACCTTAAAACTCTTGGTATAAAAAGACTGTGAGGGAGCCCAACCAGTGATCTAGCCTGTTCCTCAATCCCTATATTTCTTCAATTCAAACAATACCTTTTGTTTATTATTTTTTAAACCCTCCAGTGATAATTTCAAACACTACCACGGTGCTACTTTTCCATTTTCTGTTCTCTGGTCTTCCCTGTTCTTGTTCTACACAAATCATGATATCTGTCTTTCTTGTAATGGATTGGATTTTGTTTTCTTTTCTTTTTAATTCTTTTTTTAAAAATTTTAAATTTGGATCTCCTCTCTGTCTCGCATTAATCCAACTTCTCCTGACATACAGCGGCCAAAACAAGAAAAAGTTCTCCAGTGAAGCCTTTACCAGCAGCAAACAGAGCAGAAGGCTTTCTTCACACATCTCAAACATGATGGTGCTCTTTGCATGCCTCAGCATGGTGTTTGCTGTTTTCAGCACAACCCTGTTGATTCACATCTATCTGCTGATCCACTCCAACCCTCCAGTCCTTCCCTGCAGATTTCCCCCCCTAGTCTGTTGTTGCTGGCTTGTAGTCATGCAGTTGTTGTTCCTCTCTGATCCTGATATTTATTGAGGACAAAAGCTCATTTGCATCCTATTTTTTCAGACCCCTTCTAACGTTTGCCAGGATGATTTTGAACTCTAGCCCTGTGTGTTCTGGTGCGCTCGTAGCCCCTCCCTCCGTGGTGTTGTGTGTGCATATGTAAACATAAAGATTATGTTGTTAAGGAAAATATTGCAGAGTGTGACATCCCAGTCAGAACCTTGAAGATTACTTCTTGATATACATCTCCTTCTTGCAAGTGAGCTGCTGATTATGACTGTACTAATTTATCATTTTTCCCATATAGTTTTGCATGCTCCAGTAGCAGTTTCACCCAGAGCATATTTCTGTACCTTGATACGAAATGTTACAAGCTGCTGAAGTTGAGGTATGAGCTCTACTGCTCTTCTTCCATTTACTCTGCCAAAGTGAATCGGATCGGTTTAGAAATTATTTCATCTGAACACCGCAATAATCCAAATGTGAGTGTTGCTCAATGCTCCTGGGTGTCTCCTAGATATGTAGAAGAGCTTCATCTCTTGTGCTCATATTGTTATGGAAATTGAAGTTAAATTGTTTTTCCACTCTCTCTCTCTCCCCTCTTTCTGCATTGGCTGTTGTTCAGTTCCCCGTAATCACGGCCATCCTTCAGGAGCTCTGGATAAGCACTGCCAAAGGCTCAGAGATCTTCTAGCCCACTTCTGAAATGCTGTGGTTTCTTGGCCACTTTGTCTCTTCTCAGTCCTTCAGCACTGAGCTGCTGGATGCTGTTCTCCTGCTGTGCAAATCCTCGGTAGATGCATAGGGCAGATATTCACAGTCTGTATCCTAAACAGAGGTGAAGGCTCTCAGCTAATGGCTGGAGCACTTCTCAGCATCCTGGAGACTGATCCATCCTGTCTCTGGAGAGTTGTCTCACAGTCATGACAAGGGGCAGGGAAAAGTAGTTGACCTTCTCTATTCCAGCGGCTCAAAGGCTTCCACTCTTCCTGTTTAATGAGGAGCTATCCCAAGCCAAGGAGAAGGCATTTGCCTGTCATCCAGTGGCCTTTTCTGGGAGGAGGAGCCCCAGCTTTCATTCCCTTCTGCTCCAGGGACTGGTTTTGTCGTTTAATGTGTTATTTTATGCATTTTTTGATATGTAAAGTGGATAATTAAACCACATTAAATCTCATCATAGACCCTCATTCAAGTTTAACATAGCATTAATTTGGCTGAGCTTAATTTACTTTGTAAACTGAATTAGTGGCACTCTAATTCTGAATGAGAGTGTGTATAAAGGAGCCTAATGTGGATTAAATAATCCAAATTAACTTAAAATGTGAACAGAAAATGAATTAATTTCCCTGAATGTCCCAGTGTAGATTCAATGCTTCAATCATCCTCTGCTGTGACAGCTCATCCCACGCAGGTGAGGATTCATCTCCAGTGATTCTCTCCCTCTTTGCTACATGGGTCTCTTCTTTCTCCGTGACCAGGTTGTCTTGGAGCACTGATGTGAGCTGGATTGGGAGCAAGGGAGCAGGGGAGGTTTTGTCAACAGAAAAGGATGGGAGTTCTCAGAGCACACAGGCAAATCTCAACCTATGGTTAAATGAAGACAGGGGGAAGGAACAGCCTCTCCTGACCATAAAGAGGAAAAAGAAAAAAAAGCTCTTTCTCTGCACTTTGCTTTGTCCCCCTTTGCTTTAACCACCACTCCTCACTTACACTGAAAAGAAGGGCTGGGCTCAAGGCTCCTGCATGTAAAGTATTCCTATAGGACACCATCCATTACTGTGCTGTGCAAGCACTAATAATCCCATTGAGTGCTCTTTCACTTGTGCCTCGATGCTAATGCCTTGCACACCAGATTCCTCATGCATCCCCCTTCATTGGGAGCTCTGGGGAGAAAACTAAAATCAACCACAGATTACTCAGACTTGCCGAGTGTGCTCTGCAGAGCAGAGAGTACATTCTCAGCTCACTGCCTGTGCATAACTCCCGTTCACATTAATGGGAGTTATGTGCTTACATCCACAGGAGGCTATTCCCTGATGCCTGACATCTTGTTTTATCATTTATGATACTGACATGACCCGCAAATTGTAGGGGATGTAGCGATTGCAGCGAATGCCAGGACGTCGGAGTGGTGCCATGGTTACGTGGACTGGAGATTCCCTCTCCCTTGCACGACAACATTGCCTGGCCCAGGATATCTCTGTTCTCTCACTGCTGATAGGGCAACTTCTGGATAGTTTCGCAGTGTTTTCCCCATGGAACAGAAATAAGACAAAACTTAACCTCTCAAACTCCTCAACACCCCTATAGAATAGATTTATGCCAACCTGATGTGAAAGGGAATTAGCCCTATGGCAACAATCAGCAATCATACATGTCAGGTAAGAGGAGCAATTGCTGCAAAGGGGATTAATTAGGAGTAATGGGATAGAACTGAGGGGTGGGGTGGGGTGGGAAGTTGAGTTTGGATATTAGGTCATGCTTTACACTGTTGCATTTCTCAGCCCATGGAACAGTATTTAACCTTGCACTTTGGAAATTCAAGTGTGCACAAAGCTAGAAGCCTATGAAGGGACTTTACTTGCCTCAGCAGTAGTAGGGTAGGATATGAAAAGGATGGGAGACTTCTCAAGATGAATCAGCCCTCTGGCTTCTCCGTGTCCCCTCCTCCTTGCTGAAGGAGACATGGGCAGTGGATAATGGAACCCCAAGAAGGTATGAATATGTCTATGCTATGAGCGAGGAAAACACAAATCAGTGACCGATGTCTTCCTTTCTTCCGGGGGTGCTGAGGTCTTGTAGCTTCATTGTCCCTGGACAGGCAGTTGGTCAGAAGCAAAAAAATCCTTATGACCACGGTGGGAAAAAATGAGGTGTAACTGGGGAGAAGATTGCAGTCTGCAGGCCCTGAGACATGGTGTAAGAGGAGGACTTGGTGGATGTGCTCTCACATTGCTCCTAGAGCCATAACTACGTGGCTCTGCAGTTGGAACTTGTTTGTGCCCCAGAGTGCTTACACATGGTTTTCATTTTGTTTTGAGCCTGGATCATCCTGCCTGTCCCATTGACCCGAGAGACACACATCCAGGGTGCAGACTTGCACGTTGTCCTACAGAGAGCGTGTCCCACAAAGCAGGTGGCAGAGCAAGCCTCAGCCCAGCCTCAGTCAGGCTGATGATGTGGATGTACCCAGTATTTCTCCTAACAGGCAGATGCAGGTGTTCAATTATAACTGTGCAATGGTTCGATATTTTAAGACAGAACTCACTTTGTACCCTTTCAACATCATCACTACAGCTCTGAGGCCTGACCAATCTGCTGTTCTAACAGTGGCCAATGTTGGTGAAAGTAGGGTGGTTTCTTGTAATACTTTAGTTCTTGTAATTCTTTAGTGCTGATCCCTAAACATTTTTGAATCTAATTTTTTTTATGTTCTCCTGAGTTCATTTTTGTCCCTGAAAAATTCCGTCGGGTCACTAGCCTCATGGGTGTGTCTCTTCAAGCCTGAATACATCCATGAATTTTGGGTCTATATTGTCATTGTACGCTGCACCAGTATGTGTTTCCCTGGCATACACCACCCAAATTGCCTTTGGCTGGAATTTGTTAGCTCTCTAGTGATACTAGGTGATAAGAACATTCATCTTCTCTATTCAAAGCCATAAAGACTGCAGGGGTAATAGCTAAGCCCGGTCTGCTACTCAGAGATCCTCTCTGTGCTTGCAGAAAGCTGCTGGAGCAGGAAACCATCATCCTACACTATTTGTACCCTATAGATCTCTCCCTCTTCTCCCAGCCTTCCCTCCCATCCACAGTGACATGTCTGCAAGGAGTGAGAGCTGCTCAACACTACACCTTCAGCCAGGTGAAGGTTTCCCCAAACCGTGATGGTGCTGTGCCTTCAAACTGACAGAGCATTTATTTATAACAAATGGCATTTTGACCTTCCCCATCGCCTTACTGCTCTTTTAAGTCTGCTTTAATCTCATTACATAAGAAAGTAAGAGCCTTAGAGGGAGAATCTCAACCCAAGCAGGCCAGCTCAGATAAAGCTCTAAGCGCTGCAGGGTGAAAACCCCCAGTATCTGGTTACTGGCTACGTGGGAATCAACGGGAGTGAAGATGTGACCTGGCAGCCAAGTGACAAAAAGACTTAGAATGAGGCTGATTCTTCCCTCTGCTTCCTTTTTGGTTTAATCAGACTTTTTCCAATTCATCTGGGTAAAGAAAACTAATAGAACAACCAGACTCTGACTCCTGGGCTTTTTCCTGAATGAGCTTTGAGAAGCAGATTCATCCTTGTCCTGGTGGAACACCAGAGGGGAGGTGACCTCCTGGTTTCTGTTGCTGTAGGGAGCAGCTGAAGGCTGGTTTGGCTCCTGGCAAAATTTGCAGCAGGTCTAACATTTTTTTCTGTTACAGAAGGAATGGCAGCTCTGCTTGGCCGGGCTCCTTCCCGTGCCCAACCTGCCCTGAGAAGGAGACCACCCATCCCCATGCAACCAGAAGGGGTGGCAGGGAAGCACTGGGAATGCAGGAGAGAGAATAGACCTGTGTATAGACCTGAGTGCTCTGGGAAGAGTTTGGGGTTATGTGCTTGCAGCTGTCGTTGGGGCTGTGGGAGTTTCTCTGTGGGTGCCAGCAGAAGTCTCAGTACCTCCATTTGAGCTCTTTTTCAGTGGTAGAAAGGGATCCATAGTGTCAGAGTGTTGGGCAAATTTCAGGTGGGTGTGATAAATATTCCTCTCCTGCATAATTCCCCAGTTAAGGTTTTTTCCCTCTATCCCTGCAGGCTTACCTGGGGTACCGTCGCCTCTGGTCTTAAATTTGGCCTCTCTGCAGCACTCAGTAAAAGCAAAAGCATTTAATCTCTCCTCCTGCGTCCAGGCTGATGCTTCACTTTTTATTGTCTACATATATCTGTAATTATTAACTTAGAGCAACATTTCATTGGCCAATAAATGTTAGTTATGGTATATTTGGTAGCTTTATGAAATGTAATTAGTGCTGGAATAGTGTGAGGTACTCAGGAGCTTCTGTGCTGGTAGATGAACCTTTTATCAGCTGTGGGCATTTAATTCACTTTAACAGAAAAGCTGTAAACAAATAACAATATTGCATCCTTGGACTGGCCTGGTTTCATCTTGTTTGCCTGCCTGGCTGCTGTGTTTCTACAGTTTCCTTATATGATTTTTAGCTCCCGCAGGCTTGTAGTAAATTGATCATTGTTAGTTCTGAGATTCAAATTTCTCTTTATACCATCCAGAGTCCATTTATTACCGCTGATCATATTTCACCGGAACCTAGGAACCCTCTGTCAGTTTTAGAGGACCTTGCTCGAGAAGTGTGGGACAGAGAAAATTGGAAAAATACTGTTACCAAAGCTTTGAAAGGATGCCGTTTGGCAGTCAAAATAAAACACATACCATTTGGTTAAGCCAAATTGTGTTTTCTTTCAGGTTTTCTGGCCAAAAGAAATAACCCCAAATTGTAGAGTCATAGAATTGTTTAGATTGGAAGAAACCTCTAAGATCATTGAGTCCAACCATTAACCCAATGTTCATGACTAAATCATGTCCCCAGGTGCCACATCTAGATGTTTTATGAACACTTCCAGGAATGGGGATTCCACTGCTTTCCTGGGCATCCTCTTCTAATACTTGATGACCCTTTTGGTGAAGGAAGTTTTCCTAATACCCAGTCTAAACCTCCCCTGGTGCAGCTTGAGGCCATTTCCTCTTGTCCCATTGTTTGTTACTGGGGAAAAGGGAACAACCTCTACCTGGATACGAACTTCTTTCAGGGGGTCGTAGAAGATAAGAAGGTCCCCTCTGAGCCTCCTATTCCCCAGACTAAATATCCCCAGCCTCAGCCACCCGTCACAAGACTCCAGACCCTTCACCAGCTTCATTGGTCTTCTCTGGACACACTGCAGCACCTCAAAGCCTTTCTTCTTGATAAAGCTTTGCTGATCACGCGCAGTGATCTCCTCAGCAAGAGGAGTGTAGCCGGGGAAGAGTCTTTCCACTGCCCCTCATTCTTAGAGACTTGAAGCATTGTAAGCTAAAATCCACAAACATGTACTAATCTAGTGAAAAAAGGAAAATAAGATGCCTTTAATCTGACTTTATTTACCTGGGAGCTAACACAGAGAGTGCTTGGACATGGAAGCACTTAGGAAGCCTTTTGGAGCTGCCAGCACCTGGTACAGGGTTATCAGCAGGTTGTGGGGCTGGTCTCAGTGCAGGCTGATAGAGCTGGCAGGAGGGGGAATTCACTTGTCATCCATTGGATTATACCTGATTTATGGCTTCACTCATTGACTTCAGAAATCTCACAGTGGCAAGCTGCATTGTCTTAACTTTGCATTTGTAGATTATCCACACTGCAGAGTTATAAATCCTTCTGAGCACAGCGTGCTTCCAAGGTCTAATTATATTGTCAGCGATAGGGTCTGAAGCGGGAGTGGATGTGCGACAATGCTCTGCCGGCCCCAGGTTCAGGAGGCATTCATAGAGGCATTTTATCAGTCAATTTCATGAGACATTAATTAATGAGATACTTCAATTAGATCATTTCTGTCACTAGGAAGGAATTATTCTTCATGGTCAAGATTACATCATCTTAATTAGTCCCTCTCCAAGTAATTTGCTTCTTTTCAAGCCCCGAAGAAGGGTACATTCATTATAGATAATTAATATTCAAGTTAATTGACTGTACCCTACAATTCACGGAGCCCCTTTGAAACAGATTTTCTAGTTAGGCATCGGGAAGGGCTGTTAAAGTTGCACTGTGCGGTCCTCTGTAAGGCTTCTCAATCATCCGGGGGACCAAATTATAATTATCAGCCCTGGGCTTGCCTTAGCCACTCCAGTTAATGCACACAATAGAATGCCCATTCTGAGCAACTACTACAGAGATACAAAAGTTGAGACCAGAAGGTTAAGTTAAAATCTCTTGTATTTATGTATACACTATGCAGGGAATCTATTTCTTTTTTTTGTTGTTGTTAACACCCATTCTTCACAGCAAAATTGCTTTGATTTGTCTATTTCAGTTTTAAAAGGGGATTTTTATAACAAGCCAATCAGGAATAACAGATACTTGAAGCTCAGATGCTGTTTGTTTATTCTCTCCAAAGAAAGGTCATGCAATATTAATGTTGTGTCTTTTAATGTTGCAAATAATCCACAGAAACCACTGTATCCCACTCAGAGTAGTAAATTTAAGGGAGCTGGCTGATGTCATCAGAAAATTCTCTGGACAATTTTTGAGCGGTCTTGGGAATCTGGAGAGGTCTCAGCTGCCTGGAAGCTGGTGACTGTTGTCCTGATTTTCAAGAAGAGCAAGAAGGGGACCCTGGCACCTATAGGCCTGTCAGTCTTACTTCTGTGCCTGGTAAAGTTATGGAGAAGATTGTCCTGGGGGGTATTGAAAAACACCTGGAAAAACACCAATAACACAGTCATGGGTCACAGCCAGCATGGCTTCATGAGGGGAAAGTCCAACTTACTAAACCCGGTTGCCTTTTATGACAAGGTGACACTCCTAGTTGACCAAGGGAAGCCAGTTGGGGTAATCTTTTTGGATTTCAGTAAAGCTTTCAATGCTGTCTCTCACAGTATCCTCCTGAGCATGGTGTCCAGCAGACAGCTGGATAAACATGTCATGAGGTGGGTGACAGGTTGGGCACAAAAGGTTACAGTGACTGGGGTGACATCAGACTGGAGACCTGTCATTAGTGGGGTTCCATAGGGTCCAGCCTCGTCCCTGTGCTCTTCAACATCCTCATAAATAACTTGGATGCAGGACTGGAAGAGATACTAAGCAAGTATCTAAAAAGGGAGAGTGCCGGATTCTGCACCAGGGATGGGGCAACCCCGGATGTACGGACAGACTGGGGAATGAG
>VZTA01006586.1:18505-80568 GCA_013398855.1 Mohoua ochrocephala | reverse complement strand
AGCTCGGCTCATCCCGGCTCAGCTGATCCCGGCTGGGCTCTGCCCATCCCGGCTCGGCCCAGTTCATCCCATCTCGGTTTATCCCGGCTCGGCTCTGCCCAGCCCGGCCCGGCTCAGCCCGGCCCAACTCTGCCTAGCCCGTCCCGCTTCATCCTGGCTCGGCTCATCCCAGTTTATCTAATCCCGGCCTGGCTTTGCTCAGCCCTGCCTGGCTCGGCTCGTAGCCAGCGGTCCCAGGGCATTCGGAGTGGGAAATTCGGGATCCAGCCCGGAGAGCATCCATCGGAGCTGGCGGAACCTTGGCGTCCCAAACACGCGAGGGTTCTGTGGCAGCTGTGCCCACTCTGCACCCTTTGGGGCAGTTTTTAACACCGGCCCCAAATTCATAGGGAAAAACCCTTCCCGTTCGGCAAAACCCTACCTTGGCGTAGTAGTCCATGCCCCCGTTGAGGCTGGGAGATGGGCCGGTTCCCTCCATCCTCATAGTCTGCGTGAATATGGGAAATGGGAACTGTCTTTAAATAAAAGGGTCTGAACCGGCACAAATGGAGGAAAAAAAAATATTATCCGCTTCCTGTAGCTCCTCCACCCAGTGATACACACATCCCGCCGAGCAACCGCGCTTCCTGAAAATCCAACACGCGGAAGGGGCTGTGGTTTGAGGTCCGGCACTGTGGATCAATCCTGCCCCGTGCCAGGTGATGGGAAGTCCCATCCCAGCAAAGCTGTGCCTGCCCTGGCAGCCTAGGGGATGGCTCTGCCAGCCCGGCGCTGTCTCCATGAGCACCATTCCCACATTCCCCGTGAATGGTGGTGGGAGCTTTAGGACCATGGAATCGTGTAATTTGGGTTGGAAGGGACCTTAAAGACCATCCAGTTCCAGCCCCCTGCCATGGGCAGGGACAACTTCCACTATCCCAGGTTGCTTTGGCACCACACAGGCAACAAAACCCCCTTAACGGGATGGTAAAATTTTCCCACTTTTCACTTTGGCGTTATAATGGAGATATTTATAGAGGCTGTTCCTCTGCTTTAATACCTAATACACCTTTAATACTAATAAAACCTTTCCTGAGGTCACTCTGGGCAGACTTAGCCAGCTTTTATCCAAGGGTTTTTGCTAACGTGGCTGATGCTGCCAGAGGGGAACTGGGTGACGCTGCAGCAGGTGACCTCCCCCCTCAAACCCTCCCGGGGCCTCAATCCCTGGCCAGAGTAACCCCCATTCCATCCCCCCCGAATGTGGAAGCCGGAGCGTGATTTAGAGGATGACTCTGGAGCGCAGGCGAGAGCCGGTCTGTAACAACAAAGCTTTCCCAGATGGTATCTCCGTGTTCCTCAAACAATAGGGCAATAAATAGAAAGGGTTACTCTCGGCCTGGTGTGTTGGACGAGGTTTCCAGCTGATGCAATTGGATACGGCCCCGCGGAGCTGGTAACCTTTCAGTACAGCTGGCTGCACGCTGAGGAAAGGCTGCCGGCTCCTTCTGCTCCTAAACCCACTCGCAGAGCTTCTCTTCCCCTGAGGAAATCCCTCTCCCTGCCCTCTCCATCCCTGGGGGGGCTCCTTTCCTATGCAGAGGGAGAGGCTCCCCGAGCTGCAGCGCTGCTCGGCCGAGAGGCAAATCAAGGTCAAAAATGCACCGGCGCAGCTCTTGCGTCAGAGCCAGCCAAGCATCCCCAGGGCTCTTCCCACTGTTTGCAACAAGTCCTCGCTCCCTCCGAGCAGCAATGGCCAAATAAGGTGCCGAAACGCACGGCCGCTGCCATCGGGATTGGGATGATACCTACCAGACCTGCCCGCGCCGCAGCTCCCAACCTGCCTGCCCCTTCTTCGTGGAAACCAGGATCCTTTTCCAGTGAAATGGCTCCGTGGGCATCCTTGGGAAAGCAGCGGTGAAGCTGAGTGATAATTTCCCTGTCCCCATTTCGTTTTGTCCCTTTCTATTTTTTTTTTTTTAGCTCGTGACCTCTATTTTGGGTTTTAAAGTGTTATGGGCAGTTGTTGAAAGCAGCTGGCGTTCCTGCCGGTGTTCCTGCTTGGCTGCTCCCCGGGCAAGCCGGTCAGACTGGCTCTTCCCAGGGTGACCAGCCATGGAACTGTGCCCTGTGCATGTGGGTGCCTTCGCTGGGTGACCGGAGCTGGGAGAGCCAGCTCCCGGCCTGTCTCCATACGCAGAGGCAGAGAAATTCCCCAAATCTCTGTGAAAACAAATGCTCCGAGCACAGTGTGCTCTGACCTGATGGTGAGCAGGCTCCTGTCACCTCTCTGCTTCACCTGGGTCTTGATATTCCCTGTCTGCAGCTTCTTCCTTAACGAGGATGAAATTTTAGGGGAAAAAAAAACAACCAAAAAGGAGAAATGCAGATGCTTGTTGTTCCCTCCGCTTTTTGTGCCTCCAACACTTCCCAGCCCATATTCTCCCTTCCAAACCACTGCCACTGGTACCACTCTTCACGCAGGGTTTGCAAGCTCTTTACATCACAAAGTCATGGAATCATGGAATAGGATGGGTTGGAAGAGACCTTAAAGACCATCTCATTCCAATCCCCTGCCTCTTCATCCCCTTCCACCTCCACGCATCTTTTGGACGCAGCCACGTCTCCCTTTTTACAAATGACCATTTCCCAGCAGGGACAAGGTCACGCTCCTGGCAAAGGAAACGTGCTGGGTAACTCTGCTTCCTTGTTTATTCCTGGCCCCATTCCTTCTTCCCTGATTTTGTCATTTCAGAAACGTCCTCGTGACGTGGCTCTTTTATTTTTCTGGATGTAGATGCAGAGCAGTGACGCCGTCACAGCTACGTGTCCTCCAAATGTGTCACCACCTGGGTCATGCATGGAGCTCATCCGGTGTCCTTGTGATGAAAGGATGAAGGATATTTGGGATGAGGATCTTGAAGAGGCACTGGAGATGGGGAGGTTTAGTCTTTCCAGGTTGTGATTGTGATGAGGTCGCTCTGAGCCCCGTCCAACCTGGCCTTGGACACTTCCAAGGATCCAGGGGCAGCCACAGATTCTCTGGGCACCCTGTGCCAGGGCCTCCCCACCCTCACAGGGAGGAATTCCTTCCCAATATCCCATCTCTCCCTGCCCTCTGTGCCTGTGAAGCCCTTTTCCCTTGTCCTGTCACTCCATGTCCCCTCTTCTGATGGCCAAGGCCACATGAAATGAAACCGGGGTCCAAGATTCAACACTGTCACAACCATCCAGCCTGATCCTTCATGCCCAAAGGTTACAAAATCATAGAATAGAATCCTGGAATGGTTTGGGTTGGAAGGGATCTTAAAAATAATCTCATTCTCCCCTGCCATAGGCAGAGACACCTTCCATAGACCAGATCCCTCCGAGCCCCGTCCAGCCTGGCCTGGAACACTTCCAGGGCATCCACAGCTTCTCCTGGCAGCATCTGGAATAAATCCTAGCCTGCAAAAGATAGCTGTGCTGAGATAAGAGACACGAAGCTGGATTGAGGTACGTCCTCCTTGGCAAGTCAAGCTGAGGTTTCGAGGCCCTCCAGCTACAAATTCCCCTCTCATTTTCCTGCCTCCAGTTCCTGGAATCAGCCACGCTGCACTGGAGCCTGCCAGGCTTGTGCTGCAGGACAACCCCCCCTGCAGGGCTCTTCTCTGTCCCCTCTTCACCTTCTTTCCAGGAATTTGGGTCAATTAAGCTCTCAAAGCCTCAGGCTGGGAGGTTTTCTCCTCTGCAATCAGCTCTTCATAACACACCGCTCTGCTCGTTCTCTGGCAATGTCAGGCATTGGTTTGCTGCTGACATGAATTCCTCTGCTGCCATTTATCTTTTAGCCTTTTTCTGTGTCCTTCTGACGTTCCCAGCTGCCAGGGATGACCTCCACTGAGTGCAACTCTTGCTTTGGCCCACACAGGAGGCAGCGTGCCCCAAACCGTTCTCCAGTCAGTTGTCCCCGGTGTCAGAAGCATCCTTGAATTTTGTGTCCTTCTGGAAGGGCTGGCAGGTTCTAGAGCATCCTAAAACATCCCTTTCAGCCAAAGGGAGTTGTTAGCTGAACACTTGAATCCTTGTGATGGAGAATTTGGATAAATCCCAGGTAAATTCTCCTAAAAGCTGATTCATCCCCAGGGCTGAAAAATATCCGTGCAGCTCCCTGCCTGGTGCCTGAGTGTCTCCCAAGAGCCAAGCCCGGGAATCCCTCCCATTGCTGAGCTTCCTCTGCATCACCTGTGCCTGAGTGATGGCTTTGGGAGCACTCATCATCCTCCCCCTGTGACTTCCCGTGGTAAATGCTGCACAGGGATGCGGGAATTTGTCCCTCTCAGGTGCTGCTGCCCACATCCATCTCTCAAACGTTTCCAGAACCCCTCAGGGAGGTTGGACCATCGCCTCCACGCAGCCCAAAGGCTCAAACATCTCCCACACGCCCTCTTCTCCCACAATATGCAACTTATTAAACCACTTTCTATTGTCCATCGGATTTTTTGAGCCTTTGCCACTCCCGTTCTGGCTTTTCTCCACCTCCAGAAGGCCTCCTATTCTTCTGCCTTTACAAATACCAAGTCCAGGCTGGAAGGCTGGATTTCTCCCACGGAGCTGGGGCTCAAAGGAAAATCCAAATGTCAGGCAACACTCAATCACCATCCCTGGGGCTGGTGACTCTGGGGTGTCAGAAGTAACACCCAGAATCATTTATCCGCTGTTAAGTCAGCAAGAAGAAAACACCAAAAATCCCAAATAATTCATCTGATGGATCTGACATTTGTCTGCAGAGCTGGCCAGATAGTGGGAAACATCTCTTTGAGAGTGATTTACTGGGAAGCAGTGGAGGGGGAAAACAAAAAAATCCCCAAATTCCACCATCAATTATTTACAGCTGCTCTTCAGGCCCTTTTGGGGGGGAAGCCACTTGATGGGAAGTGGAGCTGTGGGACCCTGCAGGTCTCCCAGGTCGTGGAGGGAGGGAGAAAAACTTCCCCCAGCACCATGTGGAGCCCCATGCTGTGTGATTCCAAAGGGGCAGCCCCACAGCCGGCACCGCCGAGCGCTGCAGCATCAGCCCAGCCCTGGCACCACACATCCCATTATCTCCCCAGCCCCAGCTCTTCCCTCCCCAACGGCTCGGGAAATTGGCTCCCAGCCCATCAGTTTTCCCTCTCTGAGGGGGAGCTGAAGCTGGTCTGGCAGGCTTTTTCAGGGAACTGAGGCCTGGGGCATCCCTGTGACACGCTGGAGAATTCCCGCTCTATGGATGCACTCTGGAGTTGCTCTGGAGCAAGTCCAATCAAAAAAATCCCCAAACTGTGGAATGAAGAAGGAAATCCAGCCCTCGGGAGGGGGCTGGCCAGCAGTGCTCAAGGGACATGAGGATGGGGAGGGATTTTCCTGCTGTGGAACCCCCAGAAGCCTGATCCCAGGCCACCCATCCCCTCTGGATGGCACTGGGATACTCCGTGCTGGCTCCACCACCACCAACCCACTTGGTGCCAGGGTCCTGTGCCCACCCCACAGCCCCCCAAAATGCTCTGAGGTGGGTTTATTCTTCATTCCTGTGACCAGGGGTATGACAGCAGCAGCTCGGGGAGGGGGAATGGGAACACCCAGACGTGGAGAGCAGTTGGGATACACTCGTGGACCGATCATCCCCCAAAATCCCACACCTCCCTTTCATGTGGCATCCTGAGAAGGACCCACATGGTCTTGAGCTCCCCACTGCCCCCAAGCCCAGCCAGAAGGAAGGAGAGGCTGGCAGCAGAAACACCACCTCTTTGTTCCCATTGTCTGGTCCCAGAAACATCCAAAACCTCGGGAACAGGAGGATGAAGCCTGGTGCAGGGAGTTCTGCAAGGCTGCGAAGCCCCACCAAGTGTAGCAGCAGCCCCATAAATCACACCTGTCCTGTAAATCACACCCTCCCAGTAAATCCCACCCCTGCTGCGGGAAGCTGGCCCGCTGGAGGAGGAGGAGGAGGAGGAGAGGAGGAGGAGGAAGAGAAAAGGAGGAGGAGGAGGGCACCAAGGACGGAGCTGCTGGGCTTTGGCCGCCTTTGCTCGTGCGCTGCCAGAGACCAAAAAGCACCGAAGGAGAGTTTTTATCGATTCCCACGTCAGAGCTCTGCGAGAGCTGGGTGATAACAGGTTTCTGAGCAAAGCACCAACGCCACGGGGCTCTGTGGGGTGTTTGGGGGCACGGCCCTGATGGAGAAGGACACTTTGGCCCCATGTGAGGCACCCAAATTTGCCCCAGACCCCAAGGCACAGGTCTGGGGGGAGCGACTCAGCGTCGTCCCCTACAACCTCTTCACTGGGATGTCCGTGGGGCTCTCCATCCCCCCAAAACCTTTGCTGTCTTGTTTTTAACCAAAACCACCATAGCAGGGGGGTTGGAATTGAGATGGTCTTCAAGGTCCCTTCCAGCCCAAACCATTCTGGGATTTTGGGATTCTACGTCCTGCCTCTTCTCGCTGTGTTGGGGTTGTGTGAGCACAGGTCACCCCAATTCCCGTATCGTGTCCCGGTGTGAATGGCTGCAGCCAAGGGAATCTCAGCAATTTTCTCCCATTTTCCAGGTGGAGAAGTCCAGACTGGACACAAGGCAGTGACTTAAAACCCCTGAGGATGCAGATCCCACCCGGAGCTGGGATCACGCCGCCCACCCTGGCTGGTGTGGTTCACTTTGTGGAAAAGCACAGCAGCCACTGTGTGCAGCATTGGTTAAAAAATAACCCCAAATTGCTTCCTTTTGAAGGGAAATTAACACTGGGAGGCTGCAGGGAAACAGGGGGGTTGTGCCCCGATGGACACCGGGCTCCCATTTCCCTGTCACATCCACATCTCTCCCCCGTGAATCGCTTTGGCTCTCAGAGAGGCGTTCTGAGCCCCAAAAAGGGATTTGGGGAACATAATCAGAAAACAAATCCATCTGTTGAAGGGCTCGATACCTTTTATTTGCCCCTCAGACACCCGAGATGCCCTGAGAACCTGCAGGAACCTGTTGTGCCGGGGGAAAGCTGGAGACGGATGATGCCCAGACAGCCTGGATGGCTTTGTGCTTTTCCAGCTCCAGCCTTCACCGGAAAGATCGGATGTGAGCGGGATGGTAATGCAGTTAGTGCTGGAAAAATAGAGCCAGAGCAGGGCAGAGTGGTTTAATAAGGTCAATGTTATTGAATCAGCCCGATGGGATGAACTTCGTCTCCGAGCAGAGCGCTCTGAAGCCATCGGCGGCTCCCGTAGCAGGGGGAGGTGGGCTCTCAGCTGGCCAGGAATGGGCAATCCTGTTGGGAATCCCCCAAATCCCATGAAATGGAGGTGATTTGTGAGCTTCTGGAAGACACACGGTGTCTGCGGCCGAGGGTCTTGGGGTGCTCCTGGTGCAGCCCCACATTCCCTGCAGAATAGGGTCAGGTGGGCTCATGGAGGGCCCCACTGGGCACCCCCCCAGTCCCAGTTCCTCAGCGGATCCTGGTGGGACAGGAGAGTGACAGATGAGGAAAGGTTGAAAGAATTCAGGCTGTTTACCCTAGAGAAAGAAAGAATGATGATAACATCTTCGGGTAGATAAAAGAGGGTTTATCTAGGGAGGGAGGGAGGGAAGAGGGAGGAAATGCCCTGTTCTGCCTTTCCACAAGGGATGGGCAAAAAACAACGGACAAATCACCTGGAGAAAGACTCAGACTGGCTCTTTGGGGAGGCTGGTTAGATGTGAGGGAGTGAAGGAGTGACCCCACCATCAGAGGGTTTTAAAGCTGAGCCAGAAACAGGAGTCCCCGCTGGTCGCTGTGCCCGCTCTGTGCCAGTGGGGCTCTCCCACCTCCTCTGGCCAAAAGGAAAACCTTCTGGCAGCTCATTGCTTGAACTGGAGGGTGCTGGAGCTGCAACAGCTTCATTCCAGCCTCATGTGGCAGCCCCGTCCATGGCAGCAGGGGTGGAACCAGGTGATCTTTAAGGTCCCTTCCAAACCCTTCTGTGATTCTGCCGTGGGGTTGAAGTTCATGCCAGGCACAGCCTTGCTCCAGTGCCACTTGCAGGTAAATCTCAGCACAGACACTCAGCAGGAAGAGTCCAACCCAGTCACTAGGAGAGGAAACTGCAGGAGCCAGCTGGGGCTTGGAAAAGGGGGGGAAAAAAAACCTCCAGCCAGGATAGAAAATAACCTGCTGGATCGAGAGCTGCCTGTCAGTGATGGTTGTTTAAACATGGCAGAGAATCAGAGCGCTCGAGGAGCTGGATGTGTGCACGGGAGGACGGGAGATGGAGGTGGATGCCAGCATTTTCTGGCAGGGCTGGGTTGGAAATATCCTTCAGCTCCTTAGATAGCGAGGCGGAGATTGCGATGCGGAGGAATGCGCCGCGAGACGCGGCCGTGGGAGGGTGGGAGGAGAAGCCAAGGCCCGTGGCAGCAGGATAGGAAACATCCTGGAGACAAGGAGAGAATCAGGTCAATGCTCTGAAGTGGCTTAACAGCCCATCAGCAGCTCTTGGGAAGGAGACTGGCACGGAGCGGGGAATTGGTTCAGGTGAGAAGAGGTCACCATGGCAGAGATCACGGAATTGTGGAATCCCAGAATGGTTTGGGTTGGGAGGGACCTTAAATCCCATCTTGTTCCACACTTGCCATGGTGACACCTTCCACTGTCCCAGGCAGCTCCAAGCCCCGTCCAACCTGGCCTTGGGCACTTCCAGGGATCCAGGGGCAGCCACAGCTGCTCTGGGCACCCTGTGCCAGGGCCTCCCCACCCTCCCAGCCAGGAATTCCTTCCCAATATCCCATCTCTCCCTGCCCTCTGGCAGTGGGAAACCATCACCCCTTGTCCTGTCAGGATGGAGGGTGGTTATTCCCCATCATGGATGTCATGCCTTCAGCTGGGATCTGCAGGTGGGAGCCCTGGGGACTGGGAACTGAAGGAACAAGTGGGAAATTCAGTGCCACCTTCTCGGGGATGGACGAGGGGCACTGGACAGGTTTGGGATCCCAACCCAGGCTCCTGCTGCCCTCCCATCTTGGGATGTCAAGCGATGAACACTCAGGGATTTATCACCTTGCTTGGCTCCCCAAAGCTCTCTGCACCAAGCCCTGGCTGCTTTAGGGAATCCCCATCCCCATCTGACAGCCACAATCCGGACACATCCAGATTTTTTTTCTTAAAGGGAAAAATCCATGAGGTTGTGCTGCCAGGGTGTTTTTTCCAAGCCTCCGGTCCCCTGCCTTCCCTGCAGGGCTGTGGAGTGGCCAGGCTTTGCTTCCAGCTCCCCAGTGTGCTTGGGACACTGGAGATGCTGCCAGCTGGGCAAGGATGGTTTATTCCAACATTTGTTCCTTGCGAGGAAACACCTCTGTCTCCTCCTCCTTCATTTCCCAAGTGATGACACCGGATGGTGACAGAGCCAGGACAAGAAAAATCAGTGATAGCAGCACTGGAAAGAGTAAGGAATAAAAAAAACCACAGTAAAAAACCCCAAAGTTCCATCAAATCACATGGAAATCAGGCAGCAGCTACAGGATTCACTCCCGGATCTCCAAGGAGAGGTCACCATGGGGAGGGCTGGTTATAAATGACCTGTCCTTCCTGGAAGAGACCCCAGTGGAAAGGCAGGAGCTGCCGTCCAACAGAACAAACCCTTCCTTGGGAGAACCCAAACCCTGGGAGCAGCACTGGCATCTCAGGTGGCTTTGGCAGGTGCCACCACAGCTGCCACCTTCTGTACCCAAACCGCTCGTGGTCGTGGCAGGTGGCAGAGGGAAGAGCAGCTCCCGTGCTTTGAGGAGGGGCAGGGAGAACGAGAATCCCGATTCCTTTTCCCTGGGAGAGGTGCCAGGATGGGGCAGGGCCACCCTGCTGTGTCCTCACGTGTCTTGTGCCACCAACCCAACGCCCGGGGACGCGCTGCCGGGGAGTCGCTCAGCTGGGATGACGTTCTCTGGAACGTTCCCGGTGTGGAGAAGCCCGGAGTCAACTTTCCAGGCAAGGCTGTAGGAAATGAGAAGCGCTCCAAGAAGGGGGATGGCGTGTTGCTGCCCTCCTGCATCCCACAAGATCCGACAGATGGGAGCTGTCCTGTGAGGAGAAGCGATTTCAGGGGGGGGATAAAAAAAAGCAGGAGATGTTCTTTGCAGGATAGCTGCTCCAGGGATCATGGGTGACATTTCCAGCAGGGCAAGGAATGCTGCAGGGTCATCTCCCAGCTAATACAGGGAAGAGTTGGGCTCGTTTCCAGGCACTCTGGCTCCGGGCCAGTCACTTAACTCTCAGCATCTCAGTTCCTGCAGCTGGAAGAGAGATGGGATTTTCTTCCCGGCCTCTGGCATCTCCTGGGCTGGGAGGACTTTGGGAAGTGAGGATGGGGTGCACATCCACAGCTGTGGGGGGACACTGGTTTATCAGACAGCCAGTCCCGTGCTCACAGGCGCAAGCTCAGGTTCAGGAAGTGCCTCTGGAATGATTTGTAGCCTGCTTTTTTCAGGGAATTTTTTCCTTCCCTTGGCCACGTGCTGGGAGCTGCCCACTGGGATGCTGGGAGCATTGGGATGGCTCCTCGCTCCTTTTGCAGGGGAATTTGGCATCAGTGGTGAAGGTCTGGGGGTCAGTGAAAGGTGGCCTGAGGGCAAGGCCTTGAAGGAATTCCAGGAGGGACCTGTCTGTCTGTCTGTCTGTCCCTCCAAGGTCCTTCGCAGGCAGCATCTCCCATCCTTCACTCAGAGCATTCCTGAAAGTAAACAGATAAACGGCCAAGTTCGCCTAATCACAGAATCCCAGAATATCCTGAGCTGGACGGGACTCACAAGGGTCATCCAGTCCATCTCCTGGCTCTGCCCAGCATCCAGAGGAGAGATCCCTTCAAAATTCCCTCAGGCATTTCCCAGACATCCCAGGCACAACATTCCTCACACAAAGGGCATCGGAGTGGGACTTCCAGGCTTCTGGAAAACCTTTGTGGAGCAGGAGAGCTCCCAAGGACTGCAAGCACCCAAACCCCAGGTAAGCATCCTGCTGCTCCTCCTCTCCAGGACTCTCCTCCCGGGAGCTGGGATGTTTTAGAGCTCGCAGAGGCGATTCCCAAAGCTGCCTGCAAACTAGAAAACCTTATGTCAGGAAGAAGTCACAAGGCATCCTAACCAGAAACATATTTGGGGAGTGAGTCAGTGGAGGGGGAAGCAAAAAAGAAAGTTGCACCCTTTAACTTGATGAAAAAAGCATATGGCAACAGCCAGTATTGTGAACAACATTCCCTGCTCCGGCAGCCGAGCCAGGGGAAAAAAATCATGACTCAATCATTGCGTTTCATCCAAATCTAAGGAAAAAATCTTGTTCGGGACGGGGTATCCGCAGGGAGAGCCAGCCAGAGCTGAGTTAGCTGGTTAATTAACGAAATCGTGTGGAGAGGGGGAAATTTTGCAGCAGGTTTGAGGCTTTAAAAGGCCTGATTGAAACACGGCTTGGGCTGTGGAGTAACAAATGAGCACCGTGGATGTGACTGAGGCACAGAATAAATCCATCCCTGCTCAGATTGCACACACAGCTTCTCCCGAGAGCACAGGATAAACCCGGGAGCAGCCTGATCCTTCCCCAGGAACAGCTCGCAGCCAGAGCTCCCGCTTCCCCCGGGAGGCTGGGAACGTGTCCCCATAAATCCTGAGCCCCGAGGAGGCCAAGAATGCCATCAGGATTATGAAGGAGGACTGGAAATTGGCAAAACGTTTGCTGCAAAATCCATATGACTCTGCTTTTCTTTGGGGAGGCATTGCAGGGCTCGGCATTGGCATTCCCAGGCATTCCCAGGCACTGTCACTGGCTGAGGCCACTCAGAATCAAAATTCACTGCAGGAAGAAGCAGTGAAACATCAACCTTTTTTTGTTTGTTTGTTTGTTTTTGTTTTGTTTTGTTTTTTGGGGGTTTTTGGGGGGTTTTTTGGGTTTTTTTTTGTTTTTTTTTCCCCAAGGCTCTGTGGCTGCAGATGTCAAAGCTGTAACTCCCCGGGAGCCCCAGGAGTTGGGAAGGAAAGTGAATAATCCCTAGAAAGCAGCCTGGAGATGCTGAGTGAGAGCTGCCACATGTGGGCCCCTCCTGAGTTAAGCCGTCCATCGGTGCCTGGGTTTGGGTGGCTTTGGGACGGGAATCAGCTGCTCCTTAGAGGCTGCCCAGTGAAAATGGGCTGGAGATGGTGCAGCAGGGCTGGGACAGGCTCAATCATGGAATCATGGAATTGTTTAGGTTGGAAAACCCCTCTAAGGTCATCAAGTGCAACCCTTCCCCCAGCACTGCCAAGGCCACCACTGAGTCCGCAAGTGTCACATCCTGACGGATTTTAAATCCCTCTGGGGATGGGGATTCCACCACTGCCCTGGGAAGCTGTGCCAGGGCTGGACAGCCCTTTCCATGAAGGAATTTTCCCTAATATCCAATTTAAACCTCCCCTGGTGCAACTTATCCTGTCCCTTGTTCCCTAGGAGCAGAGACCAGCAGTTCCCTGGACAGGGACTGTGCTGTGGGCTTCCTGCTCCAGCTCCGGGAGATCCCATCTGAGCACACAGGACATGAGCTGCCTTTCAGGACTGTCCCTGGGCCGAGTGTGGTCACTGGAGGAGTTAAATCCTACCAGGACAAGCCTTGAGATAGCCACGATTTGGGTGAGTTCCTGAAAGTAAACAGATAAAAGGCCAAGTTCACCTAATCACAGAATATCCTGAGCTGGAAGGGACTCCCAAGGGTCATCCAGTCCAACTCCTGGCTCTGCACAGCATCCAGGAGAGAGATCTCTTCAAAATTCCCTCAGGCATTTCCCAGACATCCCAGGCACAACATTCCTCACACAAAGGGCATCGGAGTGAGTAGAATCCTGAAGAATAATTGGGAGGACAAAGGTTGATGGTTTTGAACAAAAAGAGAGTAGTTTAGATTAGATGTTAGGAAGGAATTCTTCCCTGTGAGGGTGGGGAGGCCCTGGCACAGGGTGCCCAGAGAAGCTGTGGCTGCCCCTGGATCCCTGGAAGTGTCCCAGGCCAGGTTGGATGGGATATTTTGGATAGTGGGAGGTGTCCCTGCCATGGCAGGGGGTGGAACTGGATGGGATTTAAGGCCCCTTCCAACCCAACCCAAACCATTCTGGGATTCCATGAATAAGAGGGTGCTGTGGGCAGGACTGAGCCCCTCGTGGGAGGACTGAGCCCCTCGTGGGAGGACTGAGCCCCTCGTGGGAGGGGGGTCCATGGCTCCCACCCCGCTCCCGGCCATCCGCGCGCGCCCACGGCTCCGGCTGCGAACGTCAAGCTCCGACATGTGCTGCACACGTGCTGGCTGATCCCCATCAGGCTGATCCCCATCAGGCTGATCCCCATCAGGCTGTTCCCCAGCCCTGCCAAACTTCTCCTTGATTTAATCAGCTCCTCTCCTGCCCGGGCTGCCTCCCCCTCCTCCCCTCCCCAGGCAGATGTGGTGTCTCCAAGGCGAAGGTGGATCCGTGACGGCGGAACACGCAGCGCTGGGAAAGAACATTTCTGCCCTCTTCCCTTTCCTGCAGCCACCACAAAGCGGCCTCACCTCCCTCCCTATCTCCTGCTGGTTTTTAATACTCCGGTTTTAGATGAAAATAAACCCCCCACGCTCAGTTGCATGCGAGGAGGGGCAGCCTGGAAGGCGTAAAGGAGAATTCCCAAGGAGTTTGCCAAGAGACGGAGCCGTCCCATCTGAACAGGCTTTGGAAACACAGAACATTCAGCTGCTGTCTCAGTGTGAGCCCTCCCTGCAGAGCACTCGGGGCCACATCCCAGATCCTTAAGGATTGCTTTTCCAACAGGATCTCACCTTGTCCGAAGCACGCAGCCCGGAAGCTGTGAAACTATTTGGGAAAATACTGGTGGAATGTCGTGGGATTGCTGGAACAAACGGCTGGAAGGAAGCAACTGGAATCACAGAATCACAGAATTCCAGGATGGTTTGGGTTGGAAGGGACTTTAAAGCCCATCCAGTCCCACCCCCTGCCATGGGCAGGGACACCTTCCACTGTCCCAGGTGGCTCCAAGCCCCGTCCAACCTGGCCTTGGACACTTCCAGGGATTCAGGGGCAGCCACAGCTTCTCTGGGCACCCTGTGCCAGGGCCTCCCCACCCTCCCAGCCAGGAATTCCTTCCTAATATCCTATCTGAATCTCTCCTCTTGTAGTTTAAAACCCTTTCCCCTTGTCCTAGAAAGTGGAGTTTGTTTTGGAAGTGGTCTGTCCCTCTTTGCAAATCAGTCTAACTCAAATTTCCATACTGAAAGTGCTTCTAGCAAAGCTGAAAGTACATAAAGTTATTTTTAAACTTCAGCATCGGTCACTTAAAAGTAATTATGAATGTGAGAATTTCTGACAAATCCCGCAGTAATAAACATCCTGGGACGTTACCAGGGCAGGAAATTGGCATTTTAGGACTCAAAGTATGGATGTTCCTCATTTGGACTTTCAGCTCAGCGCAGCAGGAGTGGGATGGGAAGGTGGGAAGGTAAAACATCTGTGCATGTTTTGGCTCTTCTCATCTTTCAGAGGTTTTTGCCATTTTGCATTTCCAACAGGAAACCCCTGTCCCAGGAGCCGGGGGGGCTGTTCCTGCCCAGCTGGACTCACAGTGACCAAGGGCAGGGATCGGGGCAGCCCCGCTCCAAACCACGGCGAGGTTTCACAAGAGGAGGTTTCGTTTAGACACTGGGGAGAAATTCTCAGCTGTGAGGGTGGGGAGGCCCTGGCACAGGGTGCCCAGAGAAGCTGTGGCTGCCCCTGGATCCCTGGAAGTGCCCAAGGCCAGGTTGGACGGGGCTTGGAGCAGCCTGGGACAGTGGAAGGTGTCCCTGCCCACGGCAGGGATGGGATGAGATGGGATTTAATGTTCATTCCAACCCAATCCATTCTGGGATTCTCTGGTGGCAGCTCAACCTCATTTTCAGCTTTGGGAAGGTGTGAGAGACACCAGTAGGTGAAAGAGACACAAATCCAAGGTCAGCAGAGTTGTTCTCCTTTCCCCCTTCCCATGGCTTTGGTTTCCAACCAGTCTGGGCTTTGCAGGAGGAGGAACAGGAACAGAAAACCAGAATGGAGCAGTGGAATGGTGAGACAGAGCTGCCCTTTAAGTGCACAGTCTGGGAGCAGCCTGAGATGAGATCCTGACTTTCTGGAGATACTGGAAGAGCCACAAAATGAGCAAGAACAACAAACTGGATGTGAGGTCCTTGGAGCTCGAGTGTGCTGGAGAAGTTTGGACTTCCCCTCTCCCATCTCAGCCCCACTGGGGGTTGGAATCAGATCATCTTCAAGGTCCCTTCCCAAACCATTCTGGGATTCTCTGTCCATGCCCACAATCGGCGAGGCCCCAGGGAAGGGGCAGCGTAGCTGCAAGAACTGGTATTTTATTTAGGAAACAAAGAGAGGAGCTAATCCGTGGCAGATGCTCGCAGACTCATCAAATGAAACCCCTCTCTTTGGATAAATCATCGAGGATTTCAAAACCACAAGAGATGGCTCCTGGGCCAGCTCGTGTTTGCAGGGAGCTTCTCCTTCCCAAAGGGAAAGGACTGGCCGAGGTTTGCTGGAGAGCTACAGAGGGAGAGGGGGGAAGAGGCTGGTGCTGGAATTCCCTTCCCAGCGGTACCAGAGAGCACTGACCCCCAGGGTGACCTGAAACTCCACAGCCAGGTGTTTCTCCCCATGGACTGGGACTTCTCTTGGGGGAAAGAAGCGTTGACACGCTCTGAGCTGTGCTGCCAGTCCTGGAGCTTCTGCAATGGCACGCAGGGAAACACAAACCGTCGGATTTCTATAGCAAAGTGGGGGTCAAATGGGCCCCCAGGGACGCAGGAGAAACACGAGGAGCAAGGAGTCAGCCTTGGGAGAGCCCAGCCCAGCTCCACTGCTGGCTGAAGTGCCAAAATTCATCGACAAGGACAGAAAGTGCTTTGTCAGAGCCGGGGTTGAGCTGACGGCAGCAGCTGGAGCGACACGAACGCAGCGAGAGGGAACATTGCAAAGCCATCCTGGGAGCTGAACACATCCAGATGGGATCTGCTGATGCTGAGCTTTCAGCAGAAGTCTCGGGGATCACAACAGTGGAGCGTGCCTCCGGGGGTTCACACGGCTCCCAAGATTTCCCCTAAAAAAGTCTTGAGGATGCTCAGACAAGCACAAAACAAACGTCAGCTCCAGCAGGCAGGAATCCAGCAGGAATGGAAATCCAGCCCTTCAGAACGGGTTGGAGTGCAGTGGGGGAGAGACAAAAGCACAAAAACCACCTGTGCAAGAGGGAGGGAAAAGCCAAACCAAGAGAAATGGTGGGGTTTTTTGGAGGAAAATTATTGTTAAATGCAGATGAAACTGCGCCGCGGTGTGTAAAAACTTTCTGATGGTGACTGAAGATGTTTGGCAGAGCCCGGGGAGGTGACCCTGTACAGGTCAATCACCTGCAGTCCAAATTCAGTAGAAAAAAGATGTGTGGAGGCAGAAATCCCATCCCCAAGCTAATAACGGAAAAACGGGGAACAAGGAATTCCAAATACACTCGCCTGGCAGAGAGCACACAAATACACATGAAATATCTCAGTGCAAACAGTTGACACGGTGATTTATGAACTCAGCTTGCAAAAAAATCAATTCCCAACGATTCAGGAACGGCAGAGTCAGCCTGACATCCAAGCACATGGGAAAGGAGCACCAGGACAGCGGGAAACTGGGAAGAAGAGGTGGCAACCAGGCAAAACATAATATATGGGAATGTGAAATATGTTTCAGCTCAGCCTGATTATTCTAATTAGGAAAGGAGATAAAATAATTGAAGTGGGCCAGCCAGACTGTCCGTGGTGAAATAAAGCAAAGGGTGTCTGACTCCAGAAACAACTCTGGCACCGAAGCAGGGAGTGAGAGAATGCAAACAGAGAGGAAGCTGCAGCAAAGCCACGACAGAATAATTAGGAGCAAAGGGACAGAATTAAGAAAAACAATAAAATTCAAGCTCATTATCTGCAAAAATGACCTTGTAGCAAAACCACTGTAAGCAACAGAGTTGGACAAAGACCTCAAGGCCAAGTTTGGAAAACAGGTCGGTATCAGGCAGGAGACTGACAGTGGCGAGGAACATTCCCCCTTATCTTGGTTTCTCAAGCAAAACCACCAGTCCACACAGCTTGGAAAGCTCAACATCGTCCTTGCAGAAGAAAACAAGGCAGCAATTGGAAGCCAGGACATTCCAGCTCCATATTATGCCACGAAGCATCTGACCAGGAAGTTGGAAGCAGCAGGCGTGACCCTACTTGAATTCTGGGCTGCACCACACAACAGAAACGGGGCAACCCTTCCTTCCACCACCTTCAACACCTGCTTTGCAAACAGGATTTACCCTTTGCAAAGGATGAGGGCTGGTTTTTTTGAGGATTAAAAAGATGAAAGCCTGCCCACAGCGTGTTTAACATCTCTGCATACAATTTAGAATAAATCTCCATTGATCCTTTCAAGGTGCGTTTTCTATTCGGAATTCAGCTTAGATTAGTAGGTGGTCCAGGGAGTTGCTAATTAGGACAGGATCATAAATAAACACGCCCATCAAACTCAGGAAAAACACAAAGGGATCATCAGGTATTGGCCCTCATTACCCCTTCTCCTCCCAGCACTATGATTTACTCCTCAGCTCTGCCTTCCCCCCGATTTTCCGAGGGGCACGGACCTAAAAGTTGGATCTCATCCCTTATATGGAGAGCAGTCAGCAAGTACCAGCATGTTCTGAGGCCAGGGGAACAGCTATCCCATAAATCTGAAACATGTTCTGGACAACAGCAGGGTTTCCACAGACCACAAGAATGGCAGGAATTAACCCCTTTTGTTTGCAGCCCTTAAAAAGGGATCCAGTGGGGATCCAGCGGTGGAAGGGAGAAGGCGGCAGTGCCACAACCCAGCTCAAAGCCCCTGAAACACCAACCATGCACATTTGGAAATGTTCAAAATAGAAAAGGAGATTCTCCTTTTTGTGTTTGAAGTTGTCCTCATTAGGAGGAGCTGATTAAACAACTTTATCTGGAGAGCCCAGTCCTGTAAACACGAGGCTGTTGGCTGGAGCGGAGGCTTCCTCCTCTCGGGGGGTTATTTTTCCTTTCCTGGGATTGCTCATCCCCCAGGGTAAACAGGTCAGGCAGGAGAGCTCCAATTCTCCGAGGCCAGATGGAATTTTTCACACATCCACAGCGAAGCGAGGCCTTTTCCACCATCTGAGTGTTGGATATTGGTTCACTGCAGTGCTGTTTGTGTCGTTTTCCCTTCCCATTCCCCTCTAACTCCTCCCTTCCCTTTTCCTTTGTTTTTCCCCCCTTCAGAATTATTCCTAAATCCCCAGCACCAGCACAGAGTCCTAACTCCCAACTCCTCCACAGAAGGAGCAGCCCAAATAAATACAAATTTGGGAGGAGAGCCACCCCTCTCCCCCCCCAGACAGGGAATTCTGAAGGTTTCCACAGCTCCAGCCACTGCTCTGCTGCCGTGGGCTGATGTTGCCACATCTGTTTACACTGAGAACACGACGATTCACCAACACCACGGCCTGGGTTTTTTGTTATTTTAACCGAAGTTTAGGCTCTGCAGCTCCCCATGTGCCATCCAGATCATAAATACCTCAGGCAGAGGCAGCTCTGAGGGCAAATATCCAACACTTCTGCTCCAGAGCCTTCCACGTTGTTTTAAAATCTCAGCAATGACCCTCCAGTGTTTTATTTGGAGATTATTCCCTTTCATCCTAACACTTCCCTCTTGACTTCTGAATTAGTTTCAGATACAAACCTAATCTAAATGTTGGTATTTCTCAGGCCTCGCCGAGTTTATTTTATGGTGCTGTCTCTCCCCCTGCACATAAATATACACATCCGTATGTTTTTATACAAACACACACATGTATGGATTCAATTATGGTAAACAAAGGACAGCTGGATCCTCTGCAAACCCATCTAATGTGCCTGAGAAACACTTGGAACCTGGAAAAGCAAAGGCACTTCACTTACCTCTGAGAAGAACGTGACTGATGTCATTTGTGTGAAACCACAAATATTTATTTTTAATGAAAAAATACTTAAAGTGTGCCACAGTGTCCATATATTCATTTGAATAGTAGTACAAAGATATGTATTTCTGAGAAAAAAGTCTTAACACTGTAGAAAATAAATGTGGTTCTTAAATTATGTCAAAAAGAAACCAGTAAAAAAGTAATGTTTTGTACACTGGAATAAAATGAAACGATTAGAGAGAATAATAAATTATAATTACAGTATTTCAAATATTTGCCTCATGCTTTTTTTTTTTCCCCCCCCTCTCTTTTTTTTCTCTTCAGCATTAGTTTCTAAATGTGTCACGCAGGATAGGCCCTCAGAAGCCAGCAGTCAGAATGGGCTTCCAGTGTGGGGATAACTGGATGTGGAGCTGAATAAAGTCCTGGAAAAATGACACCACCGGCTCGTTATTCACGGGTACATAAAAACATCAGAACATGGCAGGTTTAGGTTTGTACTGAACATGTATTTTTTTTTTTTTTTTGTTAATGGAAATTAATTTAGGTTTGGTTTGTTGGTTTTTTTTTTGTTGTTTTGTTTTTTTTTTTTTAATCCACTAATTTTTTTGTTTCAATAGTTTAATGAACTAAACAGCAATTATGGTCATTAACAAGGATGTCACCCAAGCACAACTGCTCACGGGATGCTACAACGCTGTCCTGGCTCTTTGTACAGTCCACGTTGACAGGAATTTGGAATCCTTTCAGGTCGAAGTCAGCACTGCAAAACGTTGAAAACTATAAAGTGCTTCGAAATACAAATAACCTCTCCTCTTCAGAAATAGGAAAAAAAAAAACCCCCAAACATGCAACTTAAAACCTGAAACCTCCATGCCACGGGTCCTGCAGCTCTGCAGTGAAACATCCGCTTTGTGCCGTTGGTTTGTAAAGTTTCCTCTCCTGTCCCCGGTCAAAAATTCAAAGAGTGTCTAAATTGGATTTGTCAGTCTCTTCTTGGTCTTGCTTGTACATGAAGGTGAGGAGGAAAAGGGCAATATCCAGAGATGACCAGTAAGCAGTGTGGGACGTGACTGCCGACCAGTATCTGCTCTCCACGAGACCTTCCCTGAGCTCAAAGTCGATCCTGTGCTCCAGTTCCACTGGAAAACGAGCAGGAAAAGGAAGGAGAGCGATGTTAGAGCTGCAAAAACCCCCGGCCTGTGGTGTTCCCATCAGCTTCGGGTTCTGATTCTCTTGTTGCACAAACAACACACGCAATCTCCCCGTGTTTACATTTCGCGGGGCACTCAACTAAATCAAGATTTAATAATATATAAATACATTTCAATGCCCGTGTATTTGGCATAATAAACCTAAGAGTGGTGCCGAGTTCAGTTTAAAAAAAAAAAAAAGGAAACTAAACCTGCTCTTGGAGGTCTTTTCCAACCTGAATGATTCTGGGATTTCAAAACTTGGGAAAAGACAGCTTTTCTCCAAGCAGCTGTTTTCCTTATAGTAACTCCATAAATATATTTATTTATACTTCTTGTGATAACTACAGAGAAATATCCAGCAAAGGCTGAGGCCCCACTAGGAAACTCTGTGAAATAAATGGATTTCTTGCCTTTTTAGTGTCTATACAAGGAGACTACACACAATACTACAAGCCCTCCCCGCAAAGTCGTCCCTCCACAGCTCTGCCCTTTTAATATCCTGATTATTCCAAGTATATTTCAGCAGTCAGCCTCTTATTTCAGTGGCTGCTTTGATTAATGCCACATTCAAAGCAATTACCACTGCATTTTAACTGGGCCAACGTTAACCTACTGCTCAGGCACTTCGGCGGTCAGAAAAATCTCTACGAGGAGCAATAAAATAAAAAGGACAAAAAAAGCTAAAAGCCTGCTGAGCTACAAAAGCCAAAGTCAAGAACGCAGCCATTTATCAAAGGCAGTTTGGAGGAACTTTAATTCTTGGCTCGAGGAGCACAGAAAGGGAGCAGCGCACAAGCGCCGGCGGACACGGCGCAGATCTGCTTCCCCAGGAGCATCACCCCACTCTGCAGCAGCGAGGAGAGGGAGCCAGAGCCTCGGAACACCAGCAGACAAGCCCAGTCATTTCCAAGAAGGAGAGTTTATCCAAAAAAACCCCAGTGGCTGTGCAGGAAGGCTCCGAGAGGCCGTTACGGGAGCTTGGGCGGGAGCCAAACCCCAGCACAGCCCTCAGCCAGCAGAGCCTTTGGTGGGGATTGCATCATTCAGCTCCCAGCCCCGCTGGCCTCTGCTCCACCTTCTCCTTCTCTGGAGCAAAGACGGGCTCCCAGCATGGAGGGATGTGGGATCCATGCAGGAAGACATCAGTGTCCCAACACCCCCCCCTCAAAAGGACTCCCTTGACAGCTCTGTGATGTTCCCTGTCCTGCTTCTCTGCTTTCCTCACGTCTCACCCCAAGTTTCCTGCCCTCAAACACTGACTCAGGCAGGTTATCTGTTGAAATGAGTGATGAACAGACAGTGATCCATCATGTGAACGCCGTCACAGGACACTTGTGACTCCTTGGATTGCAAAAACCCCCCTGGTGCCCTGCAGCAGTGCCAAGGGGGAGTTCAGAAATAAATCCAAGGATGGATTTCCTGAGAGGAAGTACCTATGCTTTTCAAAAAACCCAGCTGCTCAAATTGCACTTTCTGTTCTGAGCAGTTCAGATCAGGACAAGGGCAGCTTCTGTTTCCAGTCATACGTGTCCTAAAATCCAGATTGCTTCAGACTGGGAAATGTGTGGGGAAATTGGGAGTTTAGGTGAAAAAAAGGGTTTAAACTGTCAGAGGGCAGGGTTAGATGGGATACTAAGGAAGAAATTCTTGGCTGTGAGGGTGGGGAGGCCCTGGCACAGGGTGCCCAGAGAAGCTGTGGCTGCCCCTGGGTCCCTGGAAGTGTCCCAGGCCAGGTTGGACGGGGCTTGGAGCAGTCTGGGCTAGTGGGAGGTGTCCCTGCCCATGGCAGGGTGGGGGATTGGAATCAGATGGGCCTTAAGGTCCCTTCCAATCCAACCCAGGAGCAGATTCACAGAATCTCAGAATGGTTTGGGTTGAAAGGGACTTTAAAAATCATCCCATTCCACCCCTGCCATGGGCAGGGACACCTTCCCCTATCCCAGCTTTGCTCCAAGCCCTGTCCAAGCTGGCCTTGATATTCAACATTTATCACTTCAGGGCAAACCCACAATAGCAAATCCTGTCCAGTTACGGCATTTCCAGCCCCCCACCCCACACAGCTGCACCCCACTCTTGTTTCCCTGCATCCACAGGGTGGGCAGCACTCACCTGTGGGTTCGAGGAATCCCGAGCTGCTGTGTGGCAAAGGTGGGGTCCCAACAGTCGTGGCCTTCTTCTCGTCCCCCTCGGGTCCATCTTTTCCCGCCTCCATGGTCTGGGGGGTGGCACTGGACCTGCCAAACCTGGAGAAGAGCATCCCACCGAGGCCCTTCCCGATGCTCGCAGCTCCTGCATGCAGCACAGAGGGGGGAAAAACCGAGATGCATCAATCAAACTGCAAATTAAAGTCGCTGCAGCACCCGTTAATTAGAGCTGAGCGACGGGAAACACTTGGGTGCTTTCCTAGGGTGGGAACATCTGACTGGAGCGTGCTCTGTTTATCCCCAGACTCATCTCGTGTACCAGCAAAAGCTGTAATTTGGAAGCTGTATTTAGGGGAAAAAAATATATATATTGCATGAAATACATGTGCAGAGAGAAATCTGGTACTTTGGAGGATGTGTTGTGATTCCTCTTTCGTAAAATGTCTAACACTAAGACAAAAATGCTTTCTATCCACGTTGGTGCCTTCTGCACTTAAAAATCCCATGAGCACATTGAAGACATTTCTCTTATTAAGGGTCCTTTAAAAATGTTACATCATCCCTTTGAAAGGATTATTTTGGTTGCTCAGGAGAAGGGATATAAAAGTTAAGAGCAGTTATGTCATGTTTTATCCCGACTCTGCTGCCACCTCATGGACAAGACATTAAAGTTACTATAGAAACCCCCCAAAAAGAGGCCACTCTGCTCTGAAATAGCACATATTTCTACTTGAGGAAAAACTGCTTTTACATAATTATTTGATTGGGAAGATTCCTGGCACTAGGCTTCTCCCAAATCCCACACAGAGAGCTAAAGGAAAGCCTTGAGTCAACAAAAACTGCAAGTGCATGCTCAAGTATAAGCTCCAGTGAAGGGAATTTAAGCTCAGTTAAACCAGGGCTTATTTTGACTCAGAAAGCCAGAAAGGAAGAGACTTTATATTAAACCAGCCTGAATTTCCTATTGTAGAATCACGAGTTAAAGGTAACTGCAATGGGTTACATGGTGTGATTTTTCTCCCATTTGCCAATACCAGAAAATGGAATCACAAAACAAGCTTTCATTTCATTTGTTTTCCACGAAGCAGAGTGGAAACTCTTAAATCACCGAGATGCTACTTCAATAAGGCAGGCAAAAATAAGGCAGAAATAGCACAAACTACATCATCTCCCCCAAGCCTTGACTCCAATGCACCTAAACTGGTTTTTATTTCAGAGCCAATGTCAGCTGGGATTAAACCAAGCCAGACACCTACAGAACTCCCTGAAACCATCCCCTGCCAGCGGGGATTTTGGGGTTGGAGTGGACGATCTCCAGAGGTCACTCCCAACCTCAACCACTCCCTGATTCTGTGCAACAGACGGGAATAGAATCGTGGCATGGTTTGGGTTGGAAGGGAACTTAAAGATCACCCAGTCCCACCCCTGCCATGGCAGGGACACCTTCCACTGTCCCAGGGTGCTCCAAGACCTGTCCAACCTGGCCTTGGACACTTCCAGGGATCCAGGGGCAGCCACAGCTTCTCTGAGCACCCTGTGCCAGGGTTTCACCCCCACAGGGAAGAATTCTTCCCAATATCCCATCCATCCCTGCCCTCTGGCAGTGGGAAGCCATTCCCTGTGTCCTGTCCCTCCATCCCTTGTCCCCAGTCCCTCTCCAGCTCTCCTGGAGCCCCTTTAGGCCCTGAAAGGAGCTCCAAGATCTCCCCAGAGCCTCCCCAGAGCCTCCCCTCCTCCAGTTGAACACCCCCATCTCCCACCCCATCTCCAGAGCCGAGCTCCCTCACGGCCGCACCCCAACCCCAGCGAGCAGCGAAGCTCCCCGAGGATCTCCCGCCACGAGCAGGGGACAGAGGGGACATTACCCAAAATGCTGGCCTTGCCAATGTTGGTGATGGACTCCCCGTAGTGGCGCCGCACCATGACCGGGGACGTGGTGGGGCTGGGCGCCGCCGAGGCGCTCTCGGTGTCCGGGGCTGAGGTAGCTTCTTTGGTGGGGTTGAGGAAACTTGGCTTCATGTGCTCGTAAGGGAGGGGGTTGGCCGTGTTGTACCAGTGGATCTGCACGGGCGAGATGTTGCTGTAGTGTTTCAGGATTAAGGGTTCTAATCTGTAGGCCTGAAAAGTGGGGAATTGGAAGCAAAGATCAATCCTGGGTGTCCAGACTGGGAAAAAAAACCCGAAATCATATTCCCTTCCCATCCAAGACCTCCAACCCAGAGCTCTCCAACCTCGAATCCAGACCTCTCCAACCTCAAATCCACAATATCTGCAATAAGCAAAGTCTGGAGGGTGACACAGTGGTGGTGTTGTGGTCTGATTCACTTTTAGTTTCCCAGCCTGGAAGATTTATCAGCTGCCCGGGTGCTTGTGAACTCACTTTTGCACATCTCTGCAACGCTTGCACTACAACACCTGCACTACACATTGTTGCCAACACACAGGTTGCTAACAGAGGTACTGAGAGAGCAAACTGTGTGTAAAGTTCAGCTGATTCTACCACAACAGAGAGGGAGGAATTGGCTGGGTAAACGTTTTGTTTGATGGCTCTTCCTTGATCCCCGTGCAAACCATGAATTGTGTTTATTTAAAAACCATTTTCCTATTGATTATTTCTTTCTTTTTGTCCACTTAGATGCACAAAAGCATCCTGCACTTCGTTTTAAAACTAAGTGAAGTTACTGTTTGCAGAGTGGAACCAACTGTCCCTGACAATCCAGGAAAATTCTGGAGCAGTCGAATGTGACCTTGAGATGAGCGTGTTTAGACTGAAGTCTGAATATACTTAAAGTCAGCTACTTTAAATGGGAAAGTATCCCCAAATTGCTGTTCCACATGGAATTCCAAATCAGACTTGCATCAAAGAAGTTACCAAGGGGATGCAGATCAAAGGTTCAGTACCGGATTTGGTAACAGCCAACATTGGCTGCTGTGGAATAAAGAAGAGGCAAAGCTACACCAAAAATCCTCTCCCAAATACAATCAACAAACTTTTACTCTTAGGATCTTTTGGGGAAAAAAAAGTCCCCAGACTTTGATTTTCTATAGTATCTTGTAAACTGCTTGTGAAGCCCTTTTTAACAGCAGCAATGCCTTTGGACAGATGATGTTTTAATGAAAGTCAGGAAGTTAAAACACAAAATCCTTGTCTAAAAAAGGATTCGTTCTTTGCCCAAAAAAAAAAAAAATCAGAACAATCTCAAATCTTACGCTTATTACTATGAAAAGAGAAGCAAAATATATGTTATTGAAGGCAATTATTTGTAGGAAATGTAATTCTACCGTTCCAAACCCTGAGCCATTGTATAATAACCATTAACACATAATCCTCTGCTGGAACATACTCGTGTTGACTCACACACTTTGAAGATCCCACATTATCCCAGAGCTTTAAAAACGGGCAAGGTAAAAGCTCGAGACTGCAATTAAAGACTCACCACTGGATCTGTCGGATGAAAAATGTTTAATAATCGGTTACAAATCGTTCTGGGCAGGATGTGGTCCTGGCTGCCGCTGGTTCCGGGACGGATCCCACGCAAGGCCAGGAACACTGCCAGGGGGGATCCCATACAGAAGAAATTCTCAACCTGAGGAGAGATTTCATCCACGTTCGTGAGGATGGAAATGATGCTTCCTAACACGGCTGGATTCGATTTCTCTCTCCAACCTGATTTCAACGGAGGGACTCAAAGTCTCGGTCAGCCCGAGCAGGGAAGAACACAGCAACATCCATAAATGAGAGTTAAATTGCCCTGGGCTGCATGTTGGGGTGCTACACAGCTGGAAAACCAAAAATCAAGTTGGGTATTGGAACTCTGAGAGGTCCACCCAGCACTGGAAAGGATGGAGCAAGGAGAGTTTGGGAGACGCTGTGGAAATGAGTCCGATTTCTCCTGAAGCTGCCCAAACTTGCCACACCCTCCTCATTCTCATCCTAACCAAGTTCTCCACGATTTTCTTGCTACACACACACCTGGTTTTAAGTGAACAGAATGGTGCTCATCACCAGTGCCACCACATCCCAGGAGCAGGCACAGCCCACTGAGACACTCGGATGTCACCCAAAGCTGCTATGACCTTGCTCTCAAGTCCTGCTGATGCCAGGATGATTTTTTGGCCTTTTTTAATACCCCTTTATACAGCCTTTTATACAGCTTTTCTATCTCCTCAGTGCTTTCAGCCCCCACGCCTGTAACTCCCTCAGTCTCACACCCCGTGTCCCGCTCAGCCAGGAGCCCAAACACCCTGGGAGCCGCGGCTGAGGGTCAGACAGCCCCAGACACCAAGGGCCTCTCTGGAACACACCCTGGGAACTGAGCCAGGCCCAGCCAGGGGGGAGACTCCTCAGCGTGGGGGATCCATTGGAGTCTCTCCCTGGGCAATCTTTGATAGATGTGCTCATTGGCAAGGCCTGTGAGTTGTACACACGATTTATGGGGTGGGGGCATTCCGGGGGCACTTGGGCGCGCTCCACTGGGACGGTGTGGGGCACCAAGGATCCCAAATAAACACTGAGGTGAAAACCCCTTTCCCTTTCACCGTGTCTGGCTCTCCATTTTAACACCAGGAAAAGGCAACACTGCCTTCAACATCAACTGAGTAAATCTGAGCTGCCACATCTGAGAAGTCACTGAACCTGCATTTTGGGGTCATTACAACCAACCCAAGGTCAGAATTCAACGCTGACCCCCCCCCACTACCAACCCTCAGGCATCGCCTCCTAAAACCATCAAATGGAAAACTCGGGGGTAAAAGATATTTCCCCGAGTCAAAATGACCTTTTAACCTCTATTTTTCTTATTTGAAAAATTAATTTTACCATCATCAGATGCTCAGCCAGCCACAAAAATTGCTGAATTCTTGCTAAGTGCATGTGAAGGATCCTTGGAATGCCACGTGCCTTCCCTGTGTGTCAGCACACGGAATGAGGGCACAGGAATAATGGTCCTTTTCATCTGCTGGATTCCAGTGCTGCACAAAACATTCCTCCTCCTCCTCTGCCTTGGCACTGGTACCACACCTCTTCCTTCCAAAAGAAGTCCCAACTTGATGGAAAAAGGAAAAACCTGGACCTTCAGCAGGGTTATTCCACGTCACGTGCAGCCAAGCACTGCTCTGCCATTAAAACTGTCACTCGGTGCAAAACTGCTTTCCTTTCCTAAACCCAAGCTTCACACAGACTTCACCTCTTGGCAGTTTGGACAAAAAGCTTTCTCATCTTCAAACACAACAGAAGCAGACATCCCCACTGCAATCCTTCAAATTGGATAAGTAACCTCTAACCCTGTCCCTCTGATATTCCTCTGTCGAGCATCTGAAGGGCACAATGATGGTTTTTCTGCTTTAGGGAGGAATCAGATGGTGCCTGCCAGCTTGCACTTAGCAGAGGACGCTCGAAAGAAGCTGGGAAAACCCCCAAAAGGTAACTGGTTTCAGGGGTTACACGGTGGCTTTTGTTCCACTGTTGTCCCATCATTTCTATTGATAAACAGTGGTGGAGTCCCCATCCCTGCAGGGGTTTAAAAGCCACGTGGATGTGGCACTTGGGGACGTGGTTTCGTGGTGGACAGGTGTTTTCCAACCTTAATTCTACGATTCTAAACTCAAAATCCTTTAAACTGCAGCCATCAGGCTGTCAGGGCTGTTGCAAGGTGGCTGGAGATGAGGCTGCTGTGTTGTAAAACCTACGGGGAATAGAAGACTGAAATCTTTCTAGAAAATATTTATTAATTTTGGTGTTTCTCCTGGGAGCAGGAGCGGGGCCTTTTCCTGTAAATGTTCAGCAACACAGGAGACGTGTTTACGAAATGACCTTTCAGTGCAGCGCTTCCCTCCTGGTTATGATTCACAAACAGAAGACTTAATGAATTTATTTGTATTTTAAGCAGAAGCTGAGCCAAGTACTCATCCATTCAACTTAGCACTGCAGTATTTTCATAATTAAGTAAAAAAAAGCTGAATGCTGTCTCACTTCTGTTGACTCAGAGTCCTTCTGTGCATCAGGACGTGCTGGGCACGAAGGAACGTGAGGCACAGGCTGGACCTTCCTCCAGGAGAGTTTCTGTAACCTTGGGTGAGTGACAAGTGCTGAGGAACCCCGAAGCCCTTTAGGCCAGGACGTTCCAAGTCCAGATTTAAATGGATTTCCATGTCAGTACTAAGGAGAACTGAGGCACATCCTGCTCTCCTCTTCCCTACCGGGACTGAAAATCATCCTACAATAAAACATTTCCTATTTTCACACCCCAGAGGCATAAAGGGGTTGGTGTCACACCATTCCCCACATTCCCACGTTCTTCAGCCCCTCATCCTTTAACTCCAACTCCACTTGCAAGGCTGGTGGGGAGAAGGCTGTGCTTCTGAAGCTTTCCATTTACAACAGGGTGTAAAAAACGAGCTTTGCTTTAAACCCCCACAGCTCCCGTTGGTTTAGCAGGAGTTTAGCATTATTTTGGATAATGGTTATTCCATTATTCCATCCGAGGAGAAGCAGAGGAAGAGAGACAAAGATCCCTCCCCCATCAAGTTCCCACTCTGGTGGCTCGTCCAGTATTTTATCAGAATATAACACCCCCCACACCTCCATGTTCTGTGGGGTTTTTCCTCCCCACAGAGTCCATAATTTCATTTCCTCTCCTATTAAGCACGAACCAAGCAAGCTGCTGTATTTCTTCTTGTATTTGTCTTGCCAAAAGCAACCTTTCTGCTTGCTCAACACCAAGCTCAACTCTCCTTCATGTGGCACCAGTGACTCTGTCTCATCCTGGGAACCCTGATTTGTTTTCAGTCCATAAAAGAGTCCATAAAAAGTCCATGAAGAGCCAAGGGATGGGTGGTTGGTACCCACAAGGCTGATCTCTTTCAACAAACCAGTCACCCTTGGTGAGCTGGACTGGTTTGCTGATGAGCAACCCTGTTTCAGCCACCCTGCTGGAATCCTCCCCTGCCATCATTTCCATGGAAAGCTTCTCTCTCTGGAGCTCTGTCTCAAGCAATGGAAGCCACCAGCGCGAAGCTTCACAGAAATAAAACATCTCCCTGCCAGTAAGGGCAAGAAAAAGGATGTACTGCAGTGGAAATGCTACCTGAAGATTACAGATCTATCTCATCTATTTAGGTAGATAAAAGTCCTCTTTATTGAAAGTTTCTTCCCCCTTTCTTCTCTCCTCTCCATCTAAAAAGCAACTGTCCAAAAACCCTTCAGTTTAAACACGACTGAGTGAAGAATAATCTTTCCCAGAGCTGGGGGAGGACCAGCCTGACTCCAGCTTCCTTGATGGGAGAGATAATAGCCTGACACATGCTTTCAAGCAGTGATGAAAAGGAGGAGGCTGTGACAACATGAATTATGGCTGGTTTCCTTTTTTTTTTATGGCTCAACATTGACCTTGGCCTCCAGGAGCCCTTCTGAACTCAGAAGGAAAGAAAAATGGCAAGTTAAGAAACAATAATCCATTTTGTTCTCATCTATCATGTCACACTTTCATGGTTTAATACCTCAGGATGGAGTTGAGCAACTAGAAAGCGTTGCACATCCCACCCAGGAGCTGGAAAAGGCCCTTTTCCCAAAGATAAGGAATTCTAGCAATTTGCACAGCTGATTAGCAAGCAATCTGCTTCACGAGATTGAAAGTGTGCTAACTGTCAGAGCGGAATAATTTGGAAGGAAAATCCACTCCTGGAGGAAATTCAATCAGATTTGCTCAGAGATGTGACATGTTAGAAGGAGTCCCCAAGGAAGATGGATCATTCAATGGAGTAGAAGTGAAACTGTTTAAAATAAGTGATTGATGCAATCTGCCAAGTGGTTCTTACCTTCCCCCAGAACTCTGTGTGTGTGTATAACATAACAACTAGGTTTAGGTATTGAATATATTTATAATCGATGCATTTACACAGATGTTTACATGGAATTTCATATAAACACATACAACAGAATCCCAGAATGGGTTGGGTTGGAAGGGACCTTAAAGCTCAGCTCATTCCAACCCCCTGCCCTGGGCAGGGACACCTCCCACTAGACCAGGTTGCTCTAAATTTATTACAAATACAGAATTGCAATAAACAACAATAATCTAGGAATACAACGACGTGTTTACATATAGGTACACACACTTCACCCAACATCCAAATTATTCTACCAAAATCATGTCTAGGGACACGGGAAAGAAATCAAAGTAAGCAGAATGACTCATACTGCAGGCGTATTTTAACAGCAAGCAGAAAAATTCAGGAGAAACCTCTTAAACATACATACCTTAAATTTTAAGACAGGTGGTTTTGATATGGTGGATGCCTTTAACTCATGTAACCTCTCTTCTATCTCTCTCAACCTAGAAAATAGAGATCTTTCTGAGATCCAATAAAAAATGCAGCTTTAACCTCTCTGATCCAAACAGGCATTCCTGTGGGGTCCAACAGTTTTGTCTGCTGGGAAGAGAGAGTGATGGTGTCAGTATTTCCTGGAGCAGCTCAACTGATCAAGAATCAATGTCTGTCAAATCCCGTTCCTCTGGCCACAGAAGGAATCAATCAAGCCATGACAATTCCCCTGCTCACCACCCCAAGCATCTGCCCACCCTCCTTCCTCAGGAGTAGCTGACTCACCTCCCGTTTCCTTGGTGATTTTGCAGCCAAATCACCTGCTTTAGTTTGTTTTAAACCCCCTCCCAAACAACAACAAAGCCCCAGGAAATGGTTTGGGCATTGTGGAGTTCTGTATGGAGGTGGAATAGCTGGAGGATGGGTGTCCCACCCAAAAAGTGTTGTTCACCTGCTTTTCTAGTTGGCCTGAATTAAAAAAGCAGCTACAGTACAAAGCACACGTATGGATGGGTAAAACTGTTCCCAGTCCCAGCAGAATTCCAGAGGTTACAGGATGTCAGCAGTCTACTTTCCATCCTTTCAGACTGAATTGCTCACCAAGGGGAGAGCCAGTGTCAAATGACACTTGGGATTTCTGTGGAAGCACTTCAGAGGTTGCCTAAGGAGCTGGAGCACGAGTGTGAAGATGGCCTTTTCTCCCTGATCATGTTTGTGATATGCCTGAAAGGTCATCTCATCACTGCAACACTTCGTTAGGGTTCTAAACTTCCCTTTTCTCAGAAATCTTCACTTTGTCCAGCCCTGCAGCTGACAGAGACATCCTGCACCCATCCCTAGTGAGACACATCCTGATTCTCACCGCAGCAGAGCTGCTGCTAAATGAATGCTCCCCAAGTACCACCAATACTCAGACTGGTTTCAGGAAGGAACCAGAGAACTGTGATTCATGATTTGTCATGTCCCACTTGAATGGCTGAAGTTGCTATTTTTAGATTCTCTGTCTTTTGGGTGTCTCACAGCACAATATCCCCAACCCTGGAAGTGTCCAAGGCCAGGTTGGATGAGGCTTGGGAGCAACCTGGGCTAGTGGAAGGTGTCCCTGCCCATGGCAGGGGGTTGGAACTGGATGATCTTGAAGGCCCCTCCCAACCCAAACCGTTCCATGAGTCTGCATGCATTCAGAGCTCCCTGTGCCTGCCCCCAGTGCTGTGTTTAGCATTTACCACCCAGCCCCAGCAGAAGAACATCAGCCACCAAAGATAACAGCCCTGGTGGGTTCTGGAAACACCCAGAGGGCGTTTTCCAGGGCTGTGGTTATCTCCTTCAATCCCCGGGAAGGGAGGCATTACCGTTGTTTGGTTATGTAAAGTTCCTCGAGCAAACGCTGCTCCTCGTAGCTCATCCAACGCTCTTCCAGCTCCTCCTCCTCCTCCTTCTGCAGCAACTGTTCATAAAGCCTGACTGGATTCCAGCCAGTCATGATGTCGTAGGTGATGACACAGCCCAGCGAGTGGGACACGATGGAGACCTTCCCTCCCTTCTCCTCAAACTCGGGATTCCGCGAGCAGAAGAGGGAGTAGAGCCGGTTCAGCTCCTGCTGCAGCCCCTTCACCAGCTGGGCCAAGAGGGTGAGGAGAGAGAGTTTAGTATCAGCATCTTGTTGCTCCAGGTGATGTTCAGGAATGTTCCCATCCCACACTGACCCGTCCCTGCTCACTCAGGCTGGGGAGATGAGCACAACCCCACGGCCGGCAGCAACTGCTTGGCTGATGGTGGTCACTGATTCCAGAGGTTCACCCCTCCCCTCCAGAGCCACCAGCAGCCACCACACAGGACACGTGGTGACCCTAAAACAGCTGCACTGCATGGCCCAAGGCATCAAATTGAAATAAACGCTTCAATAAATGGCAGCTGTGCTCAAAATACTGAACAGCCCCCTCTGAGGTGAGCAATACCTGGTTTTCACTGGCACAACAGTGACTACTGGCACAGGGATATTTCCCTTCTTGCTGGATTCTCTCCCATTTTCTCCACAGCACCGAGCATTCCTCTTGTGTCAAGAGGTTCAGCTCCTTTTTTCATTTAAGGGGGATGGAAGGAGCCTGAGCCAGACATGACCTTGAATCAACTCACATCTCTGCCACAACCTTGGCATCACCCTACTGAACAAGTCATGCCCTCTTCTCCTTCATCACTGTGAGCAATAGGGGATTGGGAAGGGAAATCCACTGAAATGGATGTGCTCAGACACTGCAGTGAGAGCCTGGATGGGTTCTGGGAAAATACCCTCAAATTGCTTCTGGGTCTCAGCAAAGCAGGCTGGAACTCATCAAGCCTTTCATTCTCCTCCCCACTGCCTGGCTAAAAGGAGATGCAGCTTTCTGTCCTCCTTCCCTTCCCACACCTGCACCTGCTGGAACTTATTCCCAAGGAATCAGAATGAAACGATGCTGCTAAAAAAATAAAAAGCCTCATCTCAGGTACAAGGATGATACGAGAGGAGAAAAGGCACAAATGAGACAAAAAGAACCAGAATTTGAACATTTGATACAAACAGTGCTTAAAAAACCAGATTGGTGGTTATAGGTTTCTAGGAGGGATTTTTTGGGGGAAAGCAGGAGTGCAACGTAGTTCTTAAACATCACAGACTAATCCTAAAGTAGTACAGCAATAAATAAATGCTGGTCCTGTGTTCACCGAGTCTCTCTGCTCCAAATCCTACACTACAGGATAAAAAGGTACAGCTTCCCAGAAAGTATTTGAGAGAGAAACACTAAAAACCATGAGATTTGGGAACTGGCCAATACAAAAAAAAAACAAACCCAAAAAAAGGCAGCTTTGCCTGTGAGACTCAGCATGGAAACTGTGCAATGCTTCCAGGCTGCGGCAGGGAGGAGGACAAACAAGAGAGTGCAAATCATTCCCTTGTTAGCAGTGGGGAATTAAAGCTATGGAACATATAATTTCAGCATGATTTTTCAAGAGCCTGAGTCATTACTGAATATAAATATGAATGGCACCACAAGTGCCAGTGTTTGATACACATTTTACTGAGTGAGAATCCACACAACAAACCCCGCTGCCTGAAGCCCTGGGAAATGATGAACAGAGCCTCGCAGCAGCTTGGAGAAAGGAGTATCAGAACACCTCTTTCCAAGTATTTTTGACTGTGATGCTGCCTCTTCTTCCATTTGGATCTACACAGACTGTGGGCATGAACTTTCACACACGAATGGACAGGCAGAGGTTTCAGCAAGAGCTGGAGCTGAAAATACCAACCAGGATGAGCTGTGGCTGGCGGGAATTTTCTCCATTTAAAAAGGTTTTGATTAAAACCCAGAACAAAACAGCCAGAATCAGCTGAAATCAAAGTGTTTGGGGATTCCTGCCAGAAATAGGTAAAAAAAAAATCTTCTGGCATCATGGCATTTCCATTATGAAGATCTGATCTTGCAATCTGAGGGCATAAAACAGAATATCCCTGGAAAATCCTGGTTGGACACTGAGTCCAGTCCTGTTTTTAATTCTCCTCCTCCTTAAGAAGTTGCTGTTACTGGGAAGTCAGGCACAAACACGCACATAACTGAGAAATGGATTTCCAAACAGCTGCACGTGTGCAACTTTGCAGACCAGAATTCAACCAAACCATCTGATGGAGACCATTCCCAAACTCCCAAATCCCCAAGGTAATTGTGGAGTAGAAGGTCTGCTGTGGGAAAGGCTCCAGATTTCCAGGCACTGTGAATGCTCTGGTTTGCTGCTCTGCCAAAACCAGGAGCCCTCCACCTGCAGTGAGCACTCAGGGATGTTGGTGTCCTGCCAACAGTCCTGTGCCAGTCCTAAGATTAGAAACTGAACCTTTTTGGTGCAGAATAAGAAAAAAAAAGGGGGAAAAAAAGGAAGAGAAAAGAAAAAGCATATTCATTTAAAGTCCCAGCTAAAAACCTGTTTGGATAAGCAGTATATGAAGTGAAGATAATATTTATTGGGGGATGGAACTAGGTGATGTTTAAGGTCCCTTCCAATCCAAGCCATTCTATGATTTAATCCTGATTTGCTTTCTTAAGTCTTAAAAAGCATAAAACATTCCAACTTGTGCAAGAAAAGTTTGAACAGGGTTTTAGTCCAGTAAATGCAACATGAACTGCTCTCCAATCTTTTGTAGTTACAGCTTGATATATCCTAACAATCCATATAAAAATAGCTTCTAAAAACACTCAGTGGCTTTACATTGCCTCAAATCAGTGATTTTTTTCATTGGATTTAATAATGAAAAACACAACTGCCTATCAAATTTTCTCTCCTAAATGGCACCACTATAATAAATTTTTAAGAGCTGATTTTTTTTTATGCACAGCTTGTCTTTCTACTCCCTCTAAAGGGTCTTAATTAAAGGCTCACTATTAAATTTAAAAAAAACAAACCAACCCAAACAACAAAATAACAACTCCCTCCTCAGCCTCCCAATCCCACGACATCCAAGGGGCTGCTCCACGTCTGCACCTCGTGGCTGGGTTGGAGGTAACGGGTGCCCATCCTGAGCTTGCTGACAGCTTCTCCTGCTCTCACTGCACCTCCATCCAAGGAATTCCTGGTTAAATCAGCCCTTTTCCCACTGCTTTCCCTGCCAGCCCCAAACCTCAGCACCTGCTGGTCCGTGGGGTCTGTTATGAGCTTAGGAAGCACCTGCTGGTTCTGCCTCCAAACAGGAGGGCAGGAATCATCCAAAAACCCCTGGGAATAGTGGGAATAGTGGAATGCAGCATGACCAGACCCCACTCTCTCTCTTTCCAACTCCCTTCTTCCATCCTCCCTCCCAGTTCCCAGCTCATTTTGGGGACAGCTGTTTCTCCATCCCAGGGTTTCATAGAGCTTTCCCCACAAAAAAGCCCAGAGATTCCTTGAGTTTCTGCCCAACCCCTTTTACCACCTCCTAAGGCCTCTCCCACAGACCAAACAAGCTCAAATGCCTCACAAGAGAATAAATGAGGCAGCAGCAGTCGATTGAGTTGATGTTTTTCCCTGTGCAGCTGCTCTGCTCCATCACCCCCAGCTCTCCCAGAGGGAGCAGGGGAATGCAGCACGTTCACCTGGCTGTCACTGAGCAGATCAGACACTCCAACAAAGGGAACAATTCCTATTCCTTCCAGAAATCAAATCCCATCCTCCCAGCTGGCTCTGCTACCTCAGCGCTCCTTTAGCAGCAGCCTGAGGACACAGAAATATTTCAAAGAAAAGGCCCGGAGCGACAGGACAAGGGGAAATGGCTTCCCACTGATAGAGGGGGCGACAGGACGGATATTGGGAAGGAATTCCTGGCTGGGAGGGTGGGGAGGCCCTGGCACAGGGTGCCCAGAGAAGCTGTGGCTGCCCCTGGATCCCTGGAAGTGTCCAAGGCCAGGTTGGACAGGGCTTGGAGCAGCCTGGGACAGTGGAAGGTGTCCCTGCCCATGGCAGGGGCTGGAATGAGATGGGCTTTAAGATCCCTTCCAACCCAAACCATTCTGGGATTATTATCTCCCTTTATCAGCTGAAGTTTTGCCAATAAACCCTCTCTGCAGGAAACTCAAGCCTGCAGGATCAAGTTGCCCAGAAGGCAGCAGCTCATATTGAGACTAACTGAGGTTAAATGCTCTCTGCTCTTCAGAAACCAAATTAAAGGCAGAGCAGGGAATGGTCTCTCTGCACATTCCTGGGGAGCTGGCACGAGGGCCACGCAATTCCAGGGGAAGCCAAAACCCAGAGCCCTGACCAAGGAGCAGGAGAGGCTGGACTTGATGAGGCCAAAAAATGCCCTTTGCTTCCACAGTTATGTGCCTGCCTGGGCATATGGCTTCCAAGAAATCAAAAAATAGCAGCCTATCCCATCCATTCAGGAGCCCTGGTGGCATGGGCCTGGGTTCTGTAAAGATGGGGAGTCTGAGTCAGGTGACACATGCCTGTCACCTCAGGGTGAAGAACGCTGACACAAAGGGCAGCAGGATCATGGCTTTTATCACCTCAGGCAAGCCTGAGCTGCTGGATCGTGATGGGAACAGGAACTCGTGGAAGGAGTGAGACACCCAGAGCTGCTGCCCTTTTGTGCAGAGCATTAACAGCATCCTGTGCCGAGCTGGAAAAATCCAAACCTCTGAATTCCAGCACCAGCATCCCAAACAGCTGCTCAGCCTCTAGATTCCAGCACCCCAAACAGCTGCTCAACCTCTGAATTCCAGCACCAGCACCCCAAACAGCTGCTCAGCCTCCTCTGAGGAAAAGCAGCCTTGAAAACACCAGCATAAATAAGCGTGGATAGCATGTTCCTGGCAAAACAGAAGGAAATTGGGCTCTGTGTGTAGACAAACACCCCCTGGACTCACACCAAGGAGGTCCAGGCAGGAGGAAGAACTGCATCCCCTGGACCATTTTGTGGGCACATTGCTGGGGTTGAAGGGGCTTTTCGGTGCGCACCAAAATTACCAGTGTGGAAAAATTACATTTTCCTCTCAATATCCAAGAAAACAAGGAGCAGAAAACCCCTGCTGGCACCTGAGCACAGCAGTAACACAGGGCTCGAGTGCTGCTCCTTTCTCTGTGCTGTCTCCACAGGATCCTCACCCACTGGACAATCTTCCCACAACAAAGGGTTTTTGAAGATATATGAAAAACAAAATAACAGACAGCTACCCGTGGAAAGGGAGTGCGGGAAACCTGACCTCTGCACCCTCTCCAGCCTGAAGAGCAGGACTGTTTCTTCAGGCTTTGTGGGAGAGGAATGTGAAGGAGATCTGAGGAGCGGTGAGTTCTGCAGGCAGCTCTTTCCAAATGTCAAGAGAACTTCAGGAGAAAGTGCAAACTCCTTTGAAATTCAGTCAGCAGGCAACAGGGAGTGTGAGCCAGCTGGAGGGGGAAGAGGGTCCTTGAAAGCCAAGGGAAGAGCTGCAGCTCAAGGGTGGATTGTGAAGGACTGGGAAAGTGTAGATGAGGAGTTTTTTGTTCCACGTGGCCCAGGAGAACCTGCCAGCAGAGCTGGTGAGGCTGCTGACCCTCCAGGAGACAACAGTTGTCACATTCCCTGATGGAATCACTGAGGGATGCCAGAGGAGTGTCACAACAACAGATGAGAGGCCAGAACGGGCCGTGGCTGTGGGAACAGACGGGAAGGGCTCCGTGTCTCAGGGATGATGCAGAAAAAGCATCTGTGGATCTGCCTGAGTCTCTCAGGACCCCTCTTGCTGTTGAAAAGCTGAGTCTAACCCGTTTCTAACCCATTTCTAACAAGTCCCTGTGCTCAAGATGAAGTTTAGGTCCAGGCAGAGCCAGTAACCAACCACTTTATAAAGCTGAGAATCCATTCGAGGGCAATCAAATTAATTAAAACCAGCCATGGAAGTGCTGCCAAGCAGCTCCTTCACTCTTAGGTTCAACAGGAGATGCAAAACCAGTGCTGAAATAGTCTCAGCTTAAAACTTCCTGCTTCACATCTTGTTTTCAAACACACCTGCACCAGCTGCCTTTTACTGCTGAAAGGAGTGCACAAGAGAAGGGTATTTCCACTGCAAAACTTCACATCCAAGAGGGATGAAAGCTCTGGCAAAAAGTTAATACCTGTCCCAAATTTCAAGAGGTTAGTCATTCATTTTCCTTTTAAATATGTGTACAAGGGCAAACCATGAAGCCACTCCAAGGTCAGGACTCTGAGCAACCTGAGATAGTGGAAGGTGTCCCTGCTTGTGGCAGGGGTGGGAACGAGATGGGCTTTAAGGTCCCTTCCAACCTGAACTATTCCATAATTCTGAGGTGGACAGTGAAGTTTCTCCACTTTTATAGTGCAATATTTGCACTAAATCCTTAGACATCTTGGGATGATGGATGTACATAACATTTATCCTGCACTAAAGGCATTTTCTGCCAAGCCATATATCAATAATTTACAGAATTACAATTAGCCTGCGAGTGAGTACAGCGAAGAGCAGTAAAAAAAAAAGGCACTTAACAGTATCACGAAGGTGACAACTCTGAATTTACTGTGCAACAATTGGTCTTTTTAATCTCCGTTGCAGCCATTTATTATTAAAGAAATATGAAGCTACGGTGACACAGATGTGAAACAAAGTCACCCACGGAGGACACTAAAACCCAAGATTACGTTACCACAGACGGACCAGCGAGGTCAGAGGCAGAATGTGAAATAACTCTTCATTTAGAGACAGGTCTGTGTGCACCAAAATATCAACTGATTGCTTTTTCTTACATCTGGGTAACGTTTAAAGAGGGATTTGGTACAGAGGAGGACACAGCACAATTCTCTGCCACGAAAACACCCCAGCTGAATCTGTTGGCTGCAGTCTGAGACCACACTGGGATGTTCACGGGGCTGTGCTGAATTATTAATGCCTGTCTGGTGTCACATCACATGCCACCAGTCAGAGGCACCTTTTGGATATTCTCCTGCCACACTGGAGAAGAAACAATACCTGAAATCAGAGAGGGGGGCACCCACCACGCTCTGGGAAGGCTCAAATGAGCAACCCAGTGCCCCTGGGACAGCTCTGTGCTCTCCTGTGGCACTGGCAGGACAAGGCGCCGTCCCCTGGAAGGAGAGAGTGGCTGCCACTTGCAAACCCCTTAAAGTGCTGTTTAAAGAGTGGTCAGGAGCTTTAGAGAAGTTGTTATGATACTTCAGTGTGGGGACAATCCTTGAAAGGGGAAAGCAAATTCCTATCCAAGCATTGTGCCTTGGGTGTTCACAACCCAAAATGCCAACGGGGTCCTGGGCTGCATCCCTGGCCCTGCGGGGAGCAGGGAGAGAGGGAGGATTCTCTCCCTGCCCTGGTCACAGGAGAGCCCACCTGGAATGCTCTGTCCAGCTCTGGGGCTCCCAACAACAGAAGAAGCTGCTGGGGAGAGTCCAGAGGAGGCCATGGAGATGCTCTAAGGGCTGGAGCCCCTCTGCTCTGGAGCCAGGCTGAGAGTGATGCCTTAGGTTTGAACTTTTATGTTTCTCAACCCCTGCCCTGCCTGGTGTGTGACTCTGCAGTTCCTTGTGCCCTGGGAGCTGCTGTTCTCTCCTGCTGCTCACACACAACAAACCTCTGCAGGCTCCCACTCCAAGGACACCGGGCCCCAAATGTGTCAACTCAAAGTCTCTCAAGGGGGGCAAACTCGGGGTAATTCCATCATGGACTGAGGGGATCATTGGAGAATGAACCCTGAGATGCAAATGAACCAAACTTATCAAAGGGTGAAGAACCCGTGAGCCAGGGTCCATCTGGGGTGGAGCCTCTGGACTGCCCAGGGTGAGCCTTTGAAGGCCCTTCAAATAAATCCCTCCTTTTATTCTCTTAATTCTTGTCTGGTCTCTGTGTTTTAGGTGGCCTCTTAAGGCATCAAGAGAGCCAGGGGTGTTCACCTGGAGAAGAGAAGGATCCAGGGAGACCTCAGAGCCCCTCCCAGGGCCTAAAGGGGCTCCAGGAGAGCTGGAGAGGGACTGGGGACAAGGGCTGGAGGGACAGGACACAGGGAATGGCTTCCCACTGCCAGAGGGCAGGGATAGATGGGATATTGGGAAGGAATTCCTGGCTGGGAGGGTGGGGAGGCCCTGGCACAGGGTGCCCAGAGAAGCTGTGGCTGCCCCTGGATCCCTGGAAGTGTCCAAGGCCAGGCTGGACATTGGGGCTTGGAGCAGCCTGGGACAGTGGAAGGTGTCCCTGCCCATGGCAGGGGTGGAACAAGATGAGCTTTAAGGTCCCTTCCAACCCAAACCATTCTGGGATTCTGTGGCTGCTGAGAGCCATCAGTTGAACAGCAGCTTCACTCTTCTCTAGGCCAAGCTCACCACATTCCTCGATTTATTTCCCAGGGGCAAAGCCAAGTTTAATAAACTCTTTTGAGATCCTTTGAGGATTTCTGGGTGGAAAGCACTGGCAGTGCCCAGAGAACACAAAGAATTGTGTTGGGGTGACAAAGCAGCGAGCAGGGACATGAATTGTGAGCAATGTGTGACCATGTGAATACTCAAAGCTCATTTCTGAGCTGGAAGGAGCAAAGTGCCACAAGAAAAACACGCTGAAGATGGGAAAATCATCCAGAGGAACGCTCCATTTGACACTGCTGTGTTAAACTCTGCAACGTCAGGTCAGAGAAAATAAAATGGGAGAAGGAAGAGTAACTTGTGTGTATTGTTGCAAACACTTAAAGGAAATTAATTCTAACTGACAAAAAAACCACCAACTTAGTATTTTGTAATCAGATCTAAGCCCACTCCTTTTATGTCAATTCTCACACCCCGGGGATGGTGATAAACCTGTACAACTGCAGTTCTACTGAGCAATGAATTAAATTTTCATGCCCTGCTGGCCCAGCACACCTGAACTTTACTCACTAATCCCTTTCCCACAAGATGTCCACAGACATGCCAAGCCTCTGATGCAGTTTAAAAAAGATCTGTTTTCGAGCTGCCAGAGAAATTTTCATTTGCTTGCCACAAAAGTTCGTGTTGGCTTCAGGTACACAACAGACAGGGAAACCTGAGAGTGTGGAGAGCCCTGAGCAATGAACTCTGCATCACTGAGCACGGAGAGAGGCACAGATTTCGGTTTTAAAATGGTGTTGCCAGTCTAAAGGACTTAAACACACCTAATTTCACTGAAAGGCAGCATCAAATTCCCAGGTAAGATTTGAAAGTCTCACCTTGCCCCAGTCCAACCATGCTCAGGGTACCAAGGCTGCAAAAGGATTAACACAACTCCATACGTGGTACAGCCAACACAGAAAAAACCCTGCAATTCCTACAGAAATTAATCCTAAAACAGCCCCTACGGGGGTTTTCCAGTGAGTTTGATACACAGGGGATGCTACTGGGATGATGCACTATCCCAGTTTTACAGGCTACTCCATTTATCCAGCTTATTATCATTTATTCAAGGCTTATCATTATTTACAGGCCACTATCACTTATGATCATTTTCCTGGCTTTCCTCCTCTGATTAATGGGGTCACTCAACAGCTGCACAGATGGGTCAAGGTAGGATGGGAGCATCCAGGATAGAAACAGCCCCCCAATAAACTGAGCAACTGGGGATCGTTTTGGTGTCCCTGCAAGGCAAGTGCACACAAATGCCTTCAGACTGGCTTGGGCGTGTTTGCTCGTGCTGCCATCCCATCTGTCCTCAGAAACAGCAAGGATGAAGTGACAAATATCCATGGATTTTGTCAGAGGCAAAAAGAATCTCAGCTCCATGGGCTTCCACTGCTCTAAATATGCAGAAATTTAAAAAAACCCTGCTGTTTAAACCCTTCCCATTTCTAAGCTGTTGTTACAGAACCGTTTTAGCCATTTCTGCTCTACATAAATGACGTGGATTGTGCTTTTTGCTGTCTTTCTTCTCCTCTCAGTCTTAAAAACTCTGATCACTACGGGTGACCACGACAGAGCTCCAAAGTGTTAACACCCTTCATGCAGATTTTCCTTAGAAGGGAACTTTCCCGACATTCCCAAATCCAGATTGTTTCGGCCTCTGTGCCCTGCTCTAGAGAAATTTCCATAAAAAACATGTTTTCCACACTTACCTCATCCCTGTAAAGAGGACTGGTGTAGTACATGATGTCCATGGCGCTGCTGTTGAGCATATCCCGTAAACCCCGCACTTTATCCGGAGTGATGGAGTCCACAGTGTCTGAGAAAAATAAAAAAGAGACTTAATTTACATCCAGAAGAATGATAAAATAGAATCACTGAGTGGTTTGGGTTGGAAGGGACCTTAAAAATCGTTCAGTCCAACCCCCTGCCATGGGCAGGGACACCTCCCACTACCCCAGGGTGCTCCAAGCCCCGTCCAACCTGGCCTTGGGCACTTCCAGGGATGGAAACGTTCAAAGCTGTACAAATAAAACCAAACAAAAATCCAAGCGAGGCACAAGCAGAGAACACGGATGGGAGTTCTGGGGAGAATTTTGCAGACTGCAGCTGCTGGAGCAGCAAAAGAAGCGAGTCCTGTACCTCCATCGAGGGTCAGCTTTGACCTCCACTCCACTGGAAGGAATTCCACGTGTGTTGCAAGGTTGGAAAAATACTTTTCTTCCACTTTTCTCGCAGTATCTCTCATCCTACAAAAAAAAGAGGAACGTGTTCCTGTAAAGACTACCCTTGGCACAACCCATTTCCTGAATTATTCCTTTTCCATCCCTACTAAAACGTGTAATTCCCTCAATTCCAAGCTTTTATTATGAAATACTTGAACTCTCCTATAATGAAAAAATTCTGTGCATTGCTTGCTCAAAGGAGTCTAAATGTCTCAGGCCACGGGCTTAACATAATCCACCTAAATTCAGTTCAGAGGTATCTGTTAACTCTGGTGGGTTTGGGGCTGAATGTGAAAGGTAAGGATTAGAAAATTAGAAAAGAATATCAGAAAATAGAAAATTAAGAATTACACCTCTGCCTTGAAATTCACAATCCACTGAAATCAACCATTTGACCACTACAGAAAGAAGACAATTCAGTGCTTTTAAACACAAAGAAAACTCTTACAAATATGGCTTGAAAGAGCAGAATTTTATTTTAATTTTACATTAGCTTGAGAGCTCCAAGGGTGAGAAACAGGATCACTTAGGAGTGTTTTAACTTGCAGGAGCAGATGGAGAGGCTTTTAAAAGACTTCTCATTTTTACAGCATATCTGAACGTGAACATTGCTGCACCTCTCTCAAGGGATGAGAAAAACTTAAAAAGACCTAAACCCCAAAGCATACCTGACCCTCTCTGTTGCTGGGGGGAAAAGGGGAATAATGATAACTCATGTTCTTTTAAAAACATGACTTTGTGTTGTGTGAAAAAACCCATCATTAAAAAAGGAAAACCAGCATGAAATCATATTCAGTATTAAATATCCAGACACTCCATCAGCAGCACTCAGCATCCAAAGTGAGGAAGTGTTTTATTTTCCTCTCTTTCCTCTACCTGATCCCTGGCCCCAGCAGTATTCCCATTTTTGAAGATGAGCACAACAAATCCAGCCCCAGTGCTGCATTTCCAACACTTGGTTCCCAGCTCAAAGCACCAAGGTTTTTATTTATTTCAGTGTTTCAATGTGGTTTTTTCCCCTCTTTTCAAAGCAACCCCCTTTTAGTTCATTCTACAACCAAAGGCTCAATGGCATCAATCTTCCACCTGCACTTCCACCTGTCCAAAGGCTGTTTTAGTGAGTTGAATCTCTGAGCTGAGGCACTTTCCTTGGCTGTATTAATGCTCCTCTGTTCTTCAGGAGAAACGAGACAGTTCAGGATAAATCACTGCCAGCACCTGGGACAGGGATTGCTCCATGTGCTGGGCATTCCTGCACCAGCACTATCCAAAAATTCTACACGGATAACTCTGCCCAAATCCCGTCTTGAAAAGGAGAAGGGTGGGGTAGGAAGAGGTATGAAAGTCAAAGATTTGGAAAAAAAAAACCCCAAAACATTTTCTACAAAGACAATTACCTCTTCTTCTCTATCATGGTTTTTTTTTTCCCCCAGGAAAAGTTCATTATGCTACTAAAAAAGCGGATTAATCACGTATCACATTTTGGAAAAAGGCAGTGAAAACATTTTTCCATCACTGACACTTGTTTTCTGCTGAAAGAAGAGAAAAAGGAGGAAGGGGGGGGAAAAAAAAGCTGGAAGGGAAATGAAATGGGGAAAGGGGGAAAGAAAAGTTGGGGGGAAGGGGAAAGAAAAGGAGAAAGGAATAAAAGGGGCGGGGAAGGGGAAAAGGGGAAAAAAGGGGGAAGAAGGGGAAAGAAAAGGATAAAGGATTAAAAGGGGGGAAGAGGAAAAAGGAATAAAAGGGGGAAGGGGAAAAAGGAATAAAAGGGGGAAGGGGAAAAGGAGGAAAGGAAAAAATTGGGGAAGGGAAAAAGGAGGAAGGAAAAAAAGGGGGGAAGGAAAAAAAGGGGGGAAGGGAAAAAAGGGGGGAAGGGAAAAGTGGGGGGAAGGGAAAAAAGGGGAAGGGAAAAAAGGGGCAAATGAGAAAAAAAATGGGGAAAGGGAAGTAGCATCCTTTCCATCCTTCCTTCCAAAGCAGTTACTGCAGGCCTGTGCAAACAGCCAAGAAATGCAACTGCTCAGCATCTCTATTTTTAAAGCCTGGTGTGATTGCACTCCTAATCTCCTGGATTCTTGTCCAACGAGATGGCAAAGGTTTAAATAAAGCAGAATATCCTTCCCATGATAATGGAAAGAGAAAAAATTCAGCGGGAGGATCTGCTTAAATCAGGGTTTGGTTTAAGGCCTGAGCTGACCCACCCTTGCCAAGCACAAAACCCTCCCTGCCACCCCCACACACAACAGGGCATGTGAGAGCCCAGCTTCAGCATGGAATCTCTAGATTATAAAGAAAATAAAATGTCAGTGGATGCATTAACATTCCTGGAGTCCCTGAGCAAGCAAAATAAAGGAGTTCTTTGAAAATGCCCACAGCTCCTTGGTATTGTTAAGTCAGCTTCACTTTCTCTGCATGAAGGAGGTGGGTTTGGCTGGGATGAGGTTAATGTTCTTCCTGCTGGCTGGTACAGCACGTTTTGGATTTAGGATGAGCATAATGTTGATAACACACTGATATTTTGGTTGTTTTGGGTGTGCTTACCCTAAATCAGGGACTTTTCAGAGTCTCATGCTCTGCCTACGACGAGCTGCACAAGAAGCTGGGGGGGAACATGGTCAGGAGAGAGCTGATCCAGACTCATTCCTGGATTTTTTTCCCCCCAATATTATTATTATTATTAATAATATTAATAATAATAACAATAATAATATTTTCATTATTATTTTCATTATTAAACTGTGCTCCTCTCAACCCACGGGTTTTACCTTTTCCCAACTCTCCTCTCCATCCCACTGCAGCTGCAGGCTGGGGTTAAAGCTCGAGGCCAGCAAAGAGGAATTCAGCAACAGTTCAATTCAGCAGGAAATTAGCCAAGCAGCAAATTAAAGCTGCTCAGCTTAAAGGCAGTAAAAGCACAGAAACATTGTATGAACAAAGCACAGAATTTTACACAGCAGCAACGACTTCAAGTGAAGGAAATGGTAAATAACCTGGTCCTAACAGAGCAGGAAAAAACATCCACATTATTTCTACATCAGTAGCAGCTGGAAATATTATGGAGGAACAGTTATTAACACGTCCCCCTCTTTAAATACAACAAACAAATACGCTGTTTGAAAGGCTCCAGCTCTTATTAAAGCTCTTCACCAACAAACTGACTCAGGGGGGTTTTACTTGAATAAAAGTCAAAGCAAGAAACAGGAGTTTGGAGAGAATCGTGGGGCCTTGCAATTCTGCCAAAGCTTTTGGGAAAAGCTTCAGGTCTCCCCTCCTAAAAACTGTGCTGGCTTTGTGTCCTTACCCAGAACTCTGGAGATGTAAAGCAGGATTTTACTCAGATGTGGAATAACTTCATGGAAGTTGAGGTTGCCCAGATGTGGTCCTGCCTCCAGCACAATGGTCCCACACTTGTAAAATCCCAGAATGGTTTGGGTTGGAGGGACCTTAAAACTCATCCAGTGCCACCCCTGCCATGGGCAGGGACACCTTCCACTATCCCAGGCTGCTCCAAGCCCTGTCCAACCTGGCCTTGGACACTCCCAGGGATCCAGGGGCAGCCACAGCTTCTCTGGGCACCCTGTGCCAGGGCCTCCCCACCCTCACAGACAGGAATTCCTTCCCAATATCCCATCCATCCCTGCCCTCTGGCAGTGGGAAGCCATTCCCTGTGTCCTGTCCCTCCATCCCTTGTCCCAAGTCCCTCTCCAGCTCTCCTGGAGCCCCTTTAGGCCCTGGAAGGGGCTCTGAGCTCTCCCTGGAGCCTTTTCTCCTGCTGGAATGATCCTGAACAAATATTTACGATCGCTCAGGTCCATGAGAAACCCAAACCCCAGCTCTGTGCAGATCTTCCTCAGGCCTTGCAAAAAGAGCACAAAAGCTCCGTTTCAACCCATTTTTGTCACCTGTCACCTCAGGGATGCCAAAGGCTGTCGGAGCTGCACTCATCCTCTCATTATCTCCCAGCAGCAATGGCACATCCATCTCCTGCTCACGGGAATCATCGCAATTCCCAGTGCAACACATCCCATCTACACCCAGTGGCACTGCACCACCTCCCCCCCTGATTGTGATCAGCAGTTGGATAGAAATTCTGAAGAAAATTGGGTGTAATTTCCAGGCAAGGCAGATACAGTCACATGCAACCCCCCAGCACACACACCTGCTTCTCTGTTCTGCTAGAAAGATGGGGTTATTTTTTTTTTTCTTCTTCTTCTTCTGGCTCTTAAAAATAAATTTCTTTTTCAAATTTTATCACATGGCAAATCCCTCTCCTCACTTGTTAAATTAACACCAGCTGAAGTAATAAATCCTCATCTAAACGGGTACAGAATTCACCTGATACAAGTGCACATTGAAATTCTGACCCCAGAGCAACAATTACTCGAATCTGTGCACTGAAACACGAGGAAACAACTACAATTTATGATTTTTCTAAGAGAAAAACCCGCTCATGCACAGATGCAATGCACACCTGAGGAAGAATTCTGACATACTGCTATTTTCCATGCAAGAAGTAATGGCCTGAAAATAGGTACTTTGAGATTCACCAGGAATAAAACGTGCCTGGCTGCCTTTCTCTGATTAAAATAATAAATAACAACCCCACATTTCCACAGATATACACCCTTGCTTAAGTGAGTATATTCCAGAGATATGTTAACGTATTTAGAATCATTGCAGTGGGTTTTTTAAATCTCATGCTACTGGTTTTACTCTTGTGTAGGATTTACAAACACTCCATTAAAAACTGGGGAGCTGCAAACGGAGTCAGCTTCAGCTACTTCCCAAATTGTGCAGAATGGTGCTGATGTTAACAGAGCAAAATGCCTGAAAGCTTGAAGGAACAACTCGTTTTAATTTCGAGTTATCTTTGCAGACTCTCTTCAGTCAGATGATCCATGAGAGAGAAACAGGAATTGGCCTTTAAATTAAGCATTAAACCTGACAACTTCTAACTCTGAACTCTTGATTTCATAAAATCAAAGAATCCCAGGATGGTTTGGGTTGGAAGGGACCTTAAATCCCATCCAGTTCCACCCCCTGCCATGGGCAGGGACACCTTCCACTGTCCCAGGTTGCTCCAAACCCTGTCCAACCTGGTCTTGGATATTCCAGGGATGGGGCAGCCAGCTGGGCAACGTCTTCCTCAGTTCCAGGGCCTCACCATCCTCACAGTGAGGAATTTCTTCCTAATATTTAATCTAAACCTGCCCTCTGTCAGTTTAAAGCCACAACCCTTTATCCCATCACCCCAATTCCAAGAGACGGGGCAATGGGATGTTCCCAGGAAAAAAACCCACCTCAACTCTCCCTACTCCCTGCAAAGCCACGTGGCTCCACTCCTGGATTTTGATCACAGAAGTGGTAAATGATGCCCTAAATCATTCCCCAATTGCTCTCACCCTCCTGGAGTTCCCTCAAACAGAGACCAGCGCTCACTGCGCCTCTTTGAGGAAATAATACCATGACTTACTGAGGAAACTCAGGGCTGGCTTGGGCTAAATTTGCTGAGCTGAAGTGAGAGCAGCAGCCGTGAGTAATAAAAAGGGAGATCTGCTGCAGCCAGAGGAAAGGGGAGGGCGGCTGCTCCCCAAAGCTGAGCTGCAGAAATGCCAACTCCAGTCTCGCTCCGGGCGGATTTCAAAGAGCAACTGCAAGACACGAGTCATGTTCTGCCACTGTTGTTCTCTGCTGCTCGCAGGAAAGTGCTGTGAAAATTGCTGCTCTGTGACACACACAGGCTCATCTGACTTCAGAGGAGAGATGGAAATTCTAGGATGCCAACAAAAGGGAAGCACGACTGGGATTCACACTTCGTCCTTTTGAAGAATAACCAGATTTTGCACAATCAGAGGAACGGGAGCTGCTTTGTTGGTTGATCACAGGATGCTGGGACAATCCTGGGAGATCCAGGTGCTCCAGACTCCCTTCCAGCACTGCTTTCCAAAGGGCAGGAAGGCTCGCCCTGCAGGGAGACGCTGGCACGGAGCACTGCAGGCGTTCCCTGTCCCCGCTGCCATCTCCCGACTCCACACCGCTCACTCCCATCTCCCAGGTGGAATCCCACATTTTTAGGCCAACTGGAGGGATCCAGTTTTGCAGGGAGACCACACGGTCGTGGTGGTGTGGGCAGGGAAAGGGCAGAAACAAGGGATGGGGGGAGGATGGGAATGGGAACAGCCCTGGGGACACACCCAAGCACTGAACAGGCTGTTACAGCTCCTGTCCAACACAGAGCCACGTGTTAGATAATAAATATACACAAAACAGGCTGCTGCAAGAGCATTTCGTGCCCTAACCATCACCTTTTACCTCTTGGCCTGAACTCCTCTTGCAAGACAAGCTCAGGTTGAAACCCGTAAGCCAATATTTACCATCTGGGTGCTTAATTCGGAATTAATACCTGCACCGAAGGATGAAAAACAAGCATCTCATCTGTATTTAATGCAATGCAAGCATTTAAATGGAACATAAAGCCACCAAATACCTGAAGAGCTGGAATTATAGAAAAGATTTTATGGGAGAAAATCTTCATTTGAGATTCCAGCAGCGCCTATGAATGCAGCGAAAGGCTTCTGAGAGGCTCTGCACGGGCTTGCATATCAATGGAAATGTACCAAAATAGCTATTCCAAAGTAATTATCCTAATGATAATCCACAATTAAAATGCTTTCTAATGGGACTTGCAATAAAAATGTAATTGGTGATTAGGCCAAGATGCTGGTGCTTGTGCAGACAGCAATTTTTGGGCTATGAACAGCAGCACAGACAAATATGATTTTTGAATCCAAACAGGAGATTCAGACAGAGGCAGAGCCCAGCTCCAGGGTGAGAGCAGCCCAGAAGTGACACAACACTGCAGCTGTTATGGAAAAACACAGGAGGGTTACTCCACTCGTTCCTCAAGCACAGGAGCTGATGAAATTGAGCTCAGCCTAAAGGTCTGAGCCCTGCCTAAGGCAGGTGAAAGGTCTCACCTTTGCCCGTGTCAGGTAAAACAACAGGAGCTTTGAAAAGGAGCTTGGAAACATGGAAAACATTCCTGAATGTCCAGAGGAGGCCAAGAAGATCAGAGGGATGGAGCACCTCTCCCATGAGGAAAGGCTGGGAGAGTTGGGAGTGTTCAGCCTGGAAAGGAGGAGGCTCTGGGGTGACATAATTGAGGCATTAAAGGGAACCTTCAGGAGAGCTGGACAAGGGACTCCAAGAGCCTGGAGTGCCAGGACAAGGGGGAATGGCTTCCCACTGCCAGAGGGCAGGGATGGATGGGATATTGGGAAGGAATTCCTGGCTGGGAGAGTGGGGAGGCCCTGGCACAGGGTGCCCAGAGAAGCTGTGGCTGCCCCTGGATCCCTGGAATGTTCCAGGCCAGGTTGGACAGGGCTTGGAGCAACCTGGGCTAGTGGAAGGTGTCCCTGCCCATGGAATGAGATGAGTTTTAAGGTCCCTTCCAACCCAAACCATTGCATGATTGTAAATTATACTCGATATGTGTAACAACATCTCTCCTTCCCATTCATCCACAAATTCAACCAAACCAGAGATTGGCTTCTGGGAAAAAAATATTCCAAATAACAACATGTGAGTGTGTTCAGTAATAAGACATCCCAAAGAGATTTATTTAAAGCTAACACTCTACCTTACCACAAACCAAGGAATTCCAGGATTCTGCACCTGATGGCAAATAAAACCCCCTCCAATTTAAGCACATTCTGCCATAATACCTCGGTTCCTATTAGGCAGAAATCCAGACTACAAAGCCTTCTCCCTTAAATAACCATCCCTATGGTACCAACGCAGCTCAGAGCACATCATTCTGCTCAGGCTGGGGCAGCTGAATCACTGTTCCAGCCTGGAGGAGGGACTGTCTCTTCCCAGACAAGCTCCCAGTGAATATCAGCGCTGACAGGAGCAGCTTGTTGCACCAGCTGCCACGCTACATTTAGATAACAAATGTGTTTAACTACACAGAGAAGAAACAAAATTATGTCACATCCACCACAGAGCTGCTCATCCGAGCATCCACAGAATGCATCTTTCCCGTGTACCCACTCACAGGGCACCCCGCAACCCCAGCACCCAGCCACGCTAACGAGGAGATGGAGCTCCGGTCCTTAATGAAATTAGCGCAGATAATTCGGAATTTCCCCGGACCAGGGTTCTGTTTCCACCTCTGGAACCCGGCAGGATCTGCCTAATGATGCAGCAGCATCATGTGAGCTGCAGCAGCTTCTTCTCCAGGTGGTAACCCGAGGACAGAACGTGTCAAATGAGCTCTGGTGGGGCCCAGCCACAGGTTTCCTACTAAAGGCAAAAAAAAAACCCCCCACTGACGTCTTCTCTTCTCAGTTTCTACTTTGAAGTGCCAACGGTCAAAAAAATACTTTCCCTTATTCATCTCGTTTTTCAAAAAGGTACCACTGTGTCCCTAATGGGAAAAGCATGTTAAAAAAACCACCCCAAAAAAACCAAACATCACACAAATATCACGGATGAAGGTGCTAACAGAAAGTGCCAGCACGGCTTGTGAGAGCTTGGCAGACGTTCCTGCTGAAATCTCTCCCTACAACATATGGGATGTTCCTCACTGATAAGTTTTAAGTTGTTATTAAAAAAAATTAAAAAAAAAAGACACTTCAATCTAAAATGATGCTTTAATTTGCAAATTTGGTACAGAATGCACGATTTATGCCAATAATTAGCACTTTCAAAGGCTGTGCAACGCTGTCTGGTATTTCTTGAGGATATGAGTGAGATTTACTGAAGCACATAAAGTCTTGTGTCCCTTTTTGAGAAAATATTCCGTATGCTGGGCTGCCAATTAGAGCAGGACTTATGGAATGAACATCTCTGCACTCTGACCTGAGCTGAAGTTAATCCACCCATATAACCCCCTGTATCTATGGAAAATGGAGGTGGGAGAGAGATAAAGCAGAAAAATTTAATGATTCCAAGGCTGAAGTTTTATTTCTGGTCACTGTTAAAACAGCAGCTTATATCGAGGCTATTTGCACTCCCAGAGTGATTCCATCCCACAAAAATTGAAGTTTTCACATTTATTTTGGTGACTAACTTTGAACCAAGGGCCGTGGATCCTTTTTCTCTCTGCTTTGGATTGCTGGCTCTTAAAACACCACAAATAACAGAGCGGTGAAGTGGCAGGGAAGGGGGGTGGGGAGCTGCAGGTTGGTGCTTTGAGGTGACAAATGACACACGAGTGACATCCAAAGGTTTTCCCTGGCACCCCAGAGGACACCGGAGTGGAAGGAGGAGCTGAGGGGACACGGGAGGCTGATGGCACAGTGGCACAGAGCACACAAGCACTGACCTACACTCTGGAGGCAAAGGGAGGGTGACAAAGCTCCCACCCACAAAATCCCAGCAATCCCAGCCCTTCTCACAGGAGCCTCTGGGTCTGTCAGTGTTTCTGTCAGCTCTGAGGGAACCTGGAGCTATTTGGGACACACCAATTGAAGGATTTGTGCAATAGAGATCTGTAATTAACACCTTTTCAGCCTCTTCTTTCAGCTAAGGAGGGATTCCTCAATGCCACCTTGTCCCCCACAAAGCTGTCAGCAGGACTTTACAAATTTTCTAAGATTCAAAACCATCTTTTCAGGTAGAATCACAGATCATTTTGGGTTGGAAGGTACTTAAAGGTCATGGAGTTCCAACCCCGGGCATGAGCGAGGATGTCACTCACTAGACCAGGCCTGGCCTTGCACACTCCCAGGGATGGAGCAGCCACAGCTCTGGAAACATCTTTCCCAACAGCCATTTGCAAATCACCCTTCACAAAAAGACATCCAGGGAAGAGATTTCACAGCCTTTTGATCCCATTTTGCTTTCCAGCCGGGCTCTGTGCACGGAGCTCCATGAGCAGTCTCACAGCAACAGCTTCATGAAGGGCTTCTGTCCTGTCAGGAATGACAGCATTCCTGGATCTCCCCATTCCCCCTCTTTCACCAGATGCAGTTTCCTTGCCCACTATCCCAATGACCAGCTCTGAGAGATTCCACCCAGAGATTATCTTCCCTATACTACTTAATCAAAAATCTTCTGCTCAGTTACTCACTTCCCAGTTGTTACTCACTTAATTCGCTCAGGTACAACTTAGAAACAACATTCCCCTGAATTCTGACCAAATGAAAAACCTCTCCCTGCTCAGGAAAGTCACAGACCACAGGAGCCAGAATTTCACCCTAAATCCTTTAGGCTGGAAAAGACCTCCAAGGTCAACGACTCCAAGCTGTGCCCAATCCCCACCTCGTCACCAGCCCAGAGCACTGAGTGCCACATCCAGACCTTCCCTGGTCACATCCAGGGATGGGGACTCCACACCTCCCTGGGCAGCCCCTTCCAATGCTTATTAACCCTTTCCATGGAGAAACTCCTCCTGATGTCCAATCTGAACCTCCCCTGGTGCAACTCGAGGCCACGTCCTCTCGACCAGTTCCCTAAAAGTCACAAGTGCTGGTGATAAAATCAGCATAAACCTTTGCTCTTCCTGCTCACAGCTGCTCTCCCTAAGTCCATACATCCCAATTAACATAAAAACCAGCACACACACAACACAAAGATGAACAATTCAGAGGAAGAGGAGAAGGAGGAAACAGGGAAAGATTCAGCTCCAACCAAAGGCTCTGCTGTCACGACGACAGCCTCACGCTGAGGCCACTTCAGACATCCCAAAGCACTCACATGGCCGTGTTTTTGATGATCCTTCCTTGGTCCATTTTCTGCCCAATCCCATGCACGACAAACACGATGTGACTGGTCTGTGGTGGCTTGTCTTCCAACGTGGCTTCTTCTACGTAGCCTCTATGGAGCCTCGTCCCACTACTGGAAGCTGCAGAAAGAATTCATTATCCCACATCAGCGACGCTCTGCCGAGCGTGGCAGCCTCATCTGCTGACAGAACCTTGGCTTTTCTCAGGCCAACACATTGAAAATCAGATTATATAATACACAAATCATAAAATTAAAGGATTAGCAGCTATTTTTAAATACACGCACTTTTAAACCCCGGAAAGATTTGAGCACCCCTGGTGATATCGATGCCCGTTCCCACTGCAAAGGGAACTCATTTCAGGTATGCTTTGAAGGGCAGCTCTTCAGAAAACAGTTGTGTAACTGTGCACCCACTTTTACAACACGACACCCTTCTCCTGGGTGTCTCAATCATTAAAATTCCTTCTGTCTCCACCTCACTCCCACAGCGTGGAAGGATCATGGAAATGACCTGGCCACGTAAGTGATTAAGTGCTGTCACTTTATCTGCCCCAATTAAGAAAGCTGGTTGAAAACCTCCAAGATTTTTAATTTTGAGGGGAAAACTTGCTTTATTTTGAGCTGATCCAACCTCACATTTCCTCCCTGGTTCTCCAGCTCAGTGGCCAAACTAAAAATCAGTTCCCCGGGGTGAATGTGGGCATGGTCTCCCTGCTGTGCTGATGGACTGACAAACCCACGGGCACAGTGTGCCTCCATCCCCCTCTAGTGACACTCAGGGGACCACGCCAGGCACCACTGCTGGCTTAACTAAACCTGGAACTAACAACTTATTTTGGTTTTAAACAGGAAGAAAGCATCCCAAACTCGCTAAGGGCATTTTTTAACCCAAGACAGGTTTTGTTTACCAAGTGAGCTTCGATCTGGTATTTCTCCCCCACAAATTGTTTAGGACAGATCTTATTGTTTATTACACATTATCCCAATGGTGGTGTGGATAAATTGCTTCATTTCTTCTGGAACCGAAGCACTGAGTGATTTTATTTTTTTAGGAAACATTAATTAAGTCTCCACCCAGGAGCCCTGGGGGGGAGGTAAGAGGGTATTAATTACAGGGCAGAGGGATAGAGATTAAAGTCAGACCTATTACCCGACCTTGTCTCTTCAAGGAACAAACCAGATGTGTAGGTTCTTGTTGTGGTGTCCTGCATAGGACAAATTCCCATTTTCTAGGCTGGCAATAATCTGTTTTTTTCCTTGAGAGACACCACCCCCTCTCTTCCAACCATCTCAGCTTTGCTGCCTTTCTGACTGGGAGTTTTGAGCTTCAACGAGCCTGAATTCCTACTGGGAATAAATTCTGTCTAAACGCCCTTTCCTGTCAGTTCATACTTCTGTTTCATGAACAGAAGAAAAGGCTGGATGGAGGTGAGGAGAGGGAAGGTATGGTCATGTATTTAAGGAATGCATCAGAGTATGTAAGAGCCCAGCAGCAAAATTAAGGTTGCAAAAGGAACTGTAATATTTATATGATTACAGTAATAATTCTAATTTTACAGTAGCTTCTGGACTCTGCCACTGTAATATTTTCATCCATTTGTCATACAGTGCAAACTGCTGCATCCAAACCCACCAAAATACGGAATAAAATTAAAATTTAATGAATCAAACATGTAATATAAATAAAATACAATAAAATTCACATCTAGTTACAATTACATAAACAACCTAAGGACTCTGAATACTCATATAAAGTAAAAAATGCAAAAAAGCGGGCTAGTCTCATTGAAACTCAGAATTTCCCTCTAGCATTAAAGTAACAAACTCGAAATGCTGGCATTTACAGTGTTCTTTACAAACTCTGGAAAAGATTACCTTTGGAAAACCCCAACTTTTGTGTAACAGTCCTTGCAATTTTGGATGTCGTGGCATCACTGTACAGATACACTTCATCCACGCTGTGCCAGTCCACGTGGTTGCGGCTCAGCTTTAGACTATGGATAGCTGCAGCAAAAAGGGACAACACTGAATTTAGGTGGGGAAGGGGGGGAGAAAAAAAAAAGCCTCTTTAAACACAGAGAGAGAGAAGAGAGAAGGGTGATTTACACACAGGTTAAATTCTAGAGCTCCGTTATGCCTAAATTTGTGTTATTTCTTACCTTGAGGCAGTTTTACAGCTGGGATTGATCTGAGCAGGACAAGCAGCAGTTTTGGAGACCACCTGAGAGGACATTTCACATCATTCCCCTCCTACCCTCATTTTGGGGTGGGAGGTTTCCAAATTATTCCCTTAAAGGGGGCAGGCTAATGGATCCTGAAATACTAGAGGTGGGTGTGATGGTCAGGTGGCTGCCCCAGGTATTTTCATCCCTAAAAAAAGGTGGAATTCCAGCCCTCTCTCCCGTGAGAGCTGCTCTGCTCTAACACAGGTGCTTTCAAGGCTCCCTTGCTAGAAGGCTCCGTTGCATTTCTTCCCTTTCAGAAATATCTCAGAGCTGGAAATGCAGTTCAATGAGCCTCTGAATGAGCAATTTCTGGCACAGAACAGAATTTAGCTCTTTCAAAAGCCACTAAGAGCTCCAGTGGTTGGTTTGTTTTTTTTTTTTCCCCCGTGCACTGATTGTGTTTTCCAGATTTGGAACTGATTGAGCTCCAGGCCCGACCTCATGACACACAGCCTGACTGTCAGGATTAAACAACGGGCATGTTGTGATGCAAATCAAAATCATCTTAGGCTCGGAGCTTGCAGGAGCCAAGCAGTGCCACAGCTGATTTTCAGTAATTTGGATTTCACCAAAATTCGCTGCTGAGGTCTCCTCGAACGTGGGGGTGCACAACATTTGGAGAGCTGACAACAGCAATAGCCCTGTGACCAAAGAAATGGTTATTTAACTGTCACTGCTCTTGCTGGAAAGCCCAAAGTCATGGGAAACACCCAGAGGGGTTGTTTTGGGGTTGTTTTTTTTCCACAGCAAGCAGAGCTCTAACCTGTCTCCTACTTGAATCACCCGAATGAATTTTTTATACTCTTCTGAAAACATTCTGAGAAAGCCTGAGCCATCACAATTTCCAGTTTTAACTCTGCTGCAGCACGAACCAGCCACGCTCAGCCAGATGTTGTGACCTTTCTCCTGCAATATTTTTTGTTTCTTTGCCAAAGCAGACAGACTTGACACAGACTGATGAAAAACTAAATGAAATCTGTAAAGGAACAAGGGGATTAGGAGAGGATTAGCCCTCTGCGTTGTGGTAAACAACCGATTCACCAAAATAACTGGAATTACATCGTTGTTTTACACTGACGGAGCAAGAGGAGGAAGGGAAATAAGCCTGACTTCTGAAAAGCAGAAATGGCCCGTCCAGCAGGTCTTCAAGAATTGTTCCATCTGCATTCTGCAAAACCCCTCTCAGGGGATGATCCTGGGGAAGTTGGCAGAGGAGGAATGAAGTTCGATGCCTTTGGAGGGTGCTGCGTTCAATGTCCCAGAAAAGAGAAGAGGAAGAGATGTGGTTGAATCTCTTATTACCACTGGAAAACCAGCACTCTGGGGAGGAGGGATCCTCAAACTCCTTCTGGAATCGAGTCCAGCCTCTCTACTGCAAAGAATATACAGGAACAAGTAGCTTTTCCCTACCCTGCATTAATTATTCCCACTTGGAAAGAACAAATTCCTCACTTTCACGCTGTTCTTCCTGAACGTGGACATTGAAGGAAAATCAACATCAACGACGAGATGTGGAAGCACCAAAGTACTTCAAATGAAGTTCAGCGAGGTCCTGCACCTGGGTCAGGGCAATCCCAAGCATAAATTAAGGCTGGAGGGAGAATGGATTGAGAGCAACCCCCAAGGAGAAGGATTTTGGGGTGCTGGTGGCTGACAAGATCAACATGACCCAGCCACGTGTGACCAGCCCAAACGTGTCCCAGGCTGCATCCAGAGAAATGTCACCAGCAGAGAGCTGGGGAGGCTCAGTCTGGAGAAGAAAAAGATCCAGGGAGACTTTAGAGCCCCTTCCAGTGACTAAAGGGGCTCCAGGAGAGCTGGAGAGGGACTTTGGAAAAGGGCCTGGAGTGACAGGGCAAGGGGGAATGGCTTCCCACTGCCAGAGGGCAGGGTTAGATGGGATATTGGGAGGAAATTCCTGGCTGTGAGGGGGGGGAGGCCCTGGCACAGGGGGCCCAGAGAAGCTGTGGCTGCCCCTGGATCCCTGGGAGTGTCCACGGCCAGGCTGGAAGGGGCTTGGAGCAGCCTGGGACAGTGGAAGGTGTCCCTGCCCATGGCAGGGGGGGGCACTGGATGAACTTTAAGGTCCCTTCCAACCCAAATCATTCTCTGGGATTCCAGAGAATATTCAAAACTATTTCTCTCCATATTTAGTAACACTTTCAAAAGAGAACCTTAAAAATTTGGTCTGCTGTTAACAAAACACCCCATGGAAGTGCCAATGACCTTCAGTAGAGCCAAATTTGTCCCCTGACTGCAGAGTAACTTCTCTGAGATGTGTTATTAATGGACACATTGCATTCAAGCTCCATCAATTTCTTACAGCACTTGGGATTTTAAATTCTTCCTTTCTACACAGAAACATAGAAAAAACCAGAAAAAATTTCATGTGCTGGTCCTTGTTTCTCAGTTTTCCTTTAGCCACAGGACATCAAGAGTTTTTAGGGAAGTGGCAGGATCCAGAAGAGGCATGTGGACAATGCCTTGCAGAGAATCTGCCAATTTGCCAGGAAGAGAATAAATTCTGCGATTTTAATCGACACATTTACATTCCATTTCGATTCTCTCTGGACATTTTGCTCACCAACACATTCCCTGCTCTGCTGTGGAGCGCCTGTCCATGCACAAAGCCCAAACCTCCAGCAGAGAGAGCCAATCACTGAAAAGCAGTGGCTGCAGGACGTTCCAAAAGCACCCCACACTCCAGGACAGTGTTTTGGACACACTTCCAGGGTGTCCATCCCACCGACCAGGGACAGGCATGTTCCTTTAAAAGTTAAGGAATCTCCTGGGCCAAACAAACTCAGCTGGGTGCTCCACCTCTATTCTGAGATCCCATGGGATGCACTGCTTGAGCATCAGTGTCACAGATCAGCCCCCTCACTGAGGTGGGGTAAGATTTTTGCCTCCACTTTTTCATTTCTATAAACATTGGAATGTCTCTTCATCCTCACACCCTGGATGTGATGCCCACCAACCTTTTGCCACAGGGTGGATGGGGCTTGGAGCAATCTGGAGGTGCCCCTGCCCATGGCAGGAGGTTGGATCAAGATGAGTTTTAAGGTCCCTTCCAACCCAAACCATTCAGGGATTCGATTCTGTGATTATTTGACAGTGAAGAGATTATGAAAACCCTTGAGAGTTCAACCAAGAGGAGCTTCGGCTGCTGACAGCCCCAGGGGGTGTTAACAGTGAGACAGGGAACACAAAAATGTGTCTTTGGGGAGGATTTGACAGCAGTCTGAAAAGAAACATCCTGAAAAAGAGAGAAAAATATGCAAACTGCGCTCTGCAGGTGTGGGATACCAAGGGCTGCCTCTGCTGGTGTGAAACTGAACCTGAGGAAGGGAAAGTGATGTTTCCTGAGGATGAGGAGATAACAGCATTCACATTCCCTGTGCAGAACGAGCAGTGGCTGTCCTGTGAACCTCCTGCCTGCTGCAGAGGGCCTCAGACTGACACCTCCGGGGCCGTGCGTGCCAGGAGGTGTCACAGCGTGTCAGGAAGCCACCAAGGCGTGTCACAGCCTGGCTGAGGGAGCCAAGGCGCAGAATTCAGATGAGGCAGCGGGACAGGCACAGGGGAATCTCTTCATGCTCATCCCTCTGCCTGGCTGGGTCCTCCAGGAGAGCAAATTCCACACCTGAGGAGTCTCTCCTGGGATGGTGCCGAGCTTCGCTGAGATCTGACTGCCCAGGACATCTCTCCCATAAAACCACGAGGACAGAAATGTCCCTCTGGACCAGACTTCTCATGGATTTGTTTCCACGTGGCACTTCCCCGACACTGACAGCACTCCTGCAGACATCTCTCTGTATTTCTGCATCTTCCTCAGGTGCAGAAAACCCCCTGCACACTTTTCTGGAGAAGAGAAGGCTCCAGGGACACCCTACAGTGGCCTCCCAGAACTTGGAGGGGGCTTTTAAAAGAGGGGGAGCAATTTTTCACATGGGCAGATAGTGACAGGACAAGAGGGAAGGGTTTTAAACTAAAAGAAGGGAGATTTAGATTGGATCTAAGGAAGAAATTCCTTACTCAGAGTGGGGAGGCCCTGGCACAGGGTGCCCAGAGAAGCTGTGGCTGCCCCTGGATCCCTGGGAGTGTCCAAGGCCAGGCTGGACGAAGCTTGGAGCAGCCTGGGACAGTGGAAGGTGTCCCTGCCCCTGGGATGAGATGGCATTTAAGGTCCCTTCCAGCCCAAGCCTTTCTAGCATTTTAGTTTGGGATTGAAGGCCAAGTCCTTGGAAATTAAGCCAAATTTTGGGTTCTTTTGTAGCCAGAAATTAGAAATGCAGCGTTTTTCAGGAATACAAACCAAGACAGACACCTACAGTGTGAGCACAGGGAAAGCTCAACCGCGCTGGAGATGGAAAATGGGATCAAGAAAGGATTTCTGTCAGCTGAAGAAATCAATGGTTATCATCACACAAATCTCCAGTTTCACCAAGACAGATGAACACAGAGGGAAAAAAAATCTCCTTAAAAAGTTCAAATATGAAAAATGAAGAGGCAACCATAAAACACAGAGCAGATATTCCTACAGCCTTGCAGAACCTGATCTCAAGCAGGCTTTTGACTCATCTTGAGTCAAAGAAATGGAAGGTAACTGAGCAGCAGAAACCTTGCACTGTGTTTTTGCTCCTGGCAAGACACCCGTGGAGCAGCCAGGGATGTGCCCATGGAAACATCCTCCCAGCTGCAGGAGCTGAACACCTCCTGGGGCCAACTGCTCACAGTTAAACACCTTTTTTAGCTAAGTACCTGCTTTTCTCCTTGATGCTTTCATCCACCTGCCAAGACCAAAGCACGGGGTGGAATCTTTCCTCCCAGAGTTTGATGGTGCTCAAGTCAAAAATCAATCCAGGGAAAAGCATCTTTGAAGTGCTCAGGGCTGACACTGCCTCCAGTGACAAAGGCACTGTCATTCCAGTCGGGATAAAGACCAGAGGAGGGATACAGACTGTCTCTAAAGCTCTCCTGCCTTCTTTTTTTTTTCCCCCAAGGATTTTTAAATTAATCTGTCTTGCAAGCAGCAGGTGCCACCCAAAAGCCTGACACATGGTACAGGGAGCTGAGAGCATAATTTGGCTGCTGTTGTTCCTTCTTAAAACGACTCTGAGGTTCTGGTACATAAACCTGTAGATTTAAAAACCTTTACTTACTTATTTAAAAAAAAAAAAAGGCATTAAAAAGGCCATTGCTCATAATTAAAAATGTCTCATGCTGCTGTCATTTTTATACTGCACTTCACCACCTCTCACTTCATCAGTGCCAGTATTTGTTACATAACCACCTAATTTCAATTTTTAAAAAAAATTAATTCCAGCACATTCATTACCACGACTGACCATGATTTGAGGAAAAAAATGCACAACATAATTTCCAAATTATTCAAAAGAAAAGGCCAAAGTCCTTTCTTATTGCTCCAGTTACACTCATTGACCTTTAAGAGACTCGAGCTCCTCGTGGGAGAAGAGGCAGGGAAAAGTTTACCACGAAACATTTCGATTTCAGGCCTTTACATTTGGATCCAGTTACAGAAGAAAGAATCAAAGGAAGCCAAAAGGCAAACATTTCTGCATGTCAAAAGGAATTCTCAGAGTTCACAACATCCCCAGAAGCTACAGGAACACGAGGTATGACAAGAGCAGCTCTAAACCTACCACGTGCATTTACATTCTAAATGAAAGGGTTTAGGAGTCCAGTTCCATAATAACTGCAGCCAGTGAAAGTTTAATCACTGCTGGCTTTAATGGTGGCCCAGAGAGCTCAGTGACAAGAACTTTGGAGCCTTCTGGAATCCTTAATGGCTCCTGTAAGATCTGCCCCCGCTTTCTGAAATAAGTTTGCATGACTTCAGCTGCTGCAAAGGTCAGGGTTGTTTTCTGCAGCACAGCAGCCTTTAGCTATATTCCACACAGCTTCCCCCTCTCACAGCCCATGCCCAGAGACTCATTTCATTCCAAAGCTGCAGCAAAAATAAATTGTAACATAAAATTGAAGGTTATGATCCAAAAGAAAGCAGCAAACAAAACATTATCTGAAAACCTCCATTCCTTCTCTGACGGAACTTATCTCACGCCAGGCCTGCTGCAATTCTAAAAAAAAAGTTGCTTTTATTTTATTGGAAAAGCCAAACCCCACTCAAAGAGTGCAAAAAACAAACGTTTACAGTTTTCATCAGTCACAGTTACAGTAAGAATTGCTGTGAGCATCTACTTCTCTCTAGGACTCACAACACTTCTACTTTTCTTCTAACGTTTGGGATGCTTTTTCCTTCCCCTTGGAAGGAAATGGCATGAACACAGCTCAAAAAACTGAAGCAGGTAAATCTAACATTGAACTGAGACAAGCAAACTAGAATTGAAAGCTTCCTAAGCCAGGAGCACTACAAAAAAAA
>VZTA01006586.1:0-18482 GCA_013398855.1 Mohoua ochrocephala | reverse complement strand
GAAAAAAAAAGAAATCTCCAATTACTGTACCTTGGGAATGCTTTCGCTTAAGACATGCAGCATCTGATTTCTCCTTATATCCTCTCCATTTGAACAAAGAAGGGAGGGAGAAGGGAGGGAGGTAGTAGAGAACTAAAAGTAAAAACACTGAGCTTCAAAGTAAAATTTTTGCAATTCTTGTCATTTTTTTTTTCATTAGTATCACCATTTTTAGGAAAAAAAAAATAAAAGAAGAAGTCACATTTTCTAGAAAGAACTAAGAAGTATATACTTAAAAAACCCCCAGATTTTATAGCAGAAGTGTCAGGTCCCAAATTCAATTTCTTCCCTCTTCATAAGCAGTTATGACATCACAACAGAGCTAAAGGCAGCAGTAAGAGGCAGCTGGGACATGCTGTCATCAGAGTCACACCAACTACAGCATCATCCCCCTCCCTGGCACAGGGCAGAACACACTGACCCTTCCTAAATTCACACTAAACAACTCAATTTGAAGCACAGCTCTGGTTTTTTTTTCCCCCAAAGAGTGCAAGAGGATGGTTAAAAGTCAGATTAGACAAAATCTCCTCCTGTTGCCCTGTTCTGCAAGGCCCCAGGAGCCCTCGGCACTCCCTGATCCAGTAAAGTCGTGTCACCTGCCACAGCTATCCTGGCCCAGGGCTCAGCCAACAGCTCTGTCAGCAAATGCCTCAGAGTACAGGTGCAAATGAAGTGTATTTATTGCTGCTCAATCACTTCTCTGGAGGGGAGGAAAATCAGGCTCAGAGCTACAGCACTTGGGATTGCACGGAGTAATTCCGTCTGTGCGATGTTTTACTGGGAATGCAACCCCCAGGAAGAATCGACACAAGAAAAGAGGAAGGAAAATTTCTTTTCGTGGTGTGAGGGTGGTAAAACACTGATCAGGCTGCCCAGAGAGGTTGTGGAGTCTGTTGTTGGAGATACTGAAAATCCCACAGGAGACATCCCGAGCAACCTGCTCTCACCAGCTCCGTGGCTCTGAGCAGGGAGGTTGGACTTGAGCATCCCCAGAGATCCCTCCTGATCTGCACAACTCTCCAGTTCTAGGAACAGGACTTTCCCATCTAAAGGTTAGCTTAGCTGTGACAAAAACCCTATATAGGCTTTTTATACAGTGAGAAAATACTATTTGAAAGCTAAGACAAAAAAACCCCAGCTCTTCCAAATGTAATTTTTAGAGGTTTTGTGGCCTTAACCACACGCTGAAATTCCATGAGAAAAAAAACCCAATAAAGTTATGCTGTCTCAAAATCAATGCATTGAAATATTAATTGCGACTCTGACAGGATTTCTTTCCCCCTGTATTTATCAGCTATCATGAAATCACAGACTTGATCACAGAATAATTTCTGGCAGAGGGACTGCTGGGCTTCATCTGTTCCAATCCTCTTCACAGATCAGGATCAACTTTAAAGCCAGATCCAATTTCAGGTTTGAATCAGGTTGCTTGGGCGACTTCCAGCTGAATTTTGAGCATCTCTCCGTGCAAATACAAAGAACTGCATCTATTCCTACCTTCCTATCACATAAATAAAGCTTTCAGCTTCACTTTATCATCCTTGAACGAATAAACCTGAGAAGGATCAAGGAGCAATGGATGATAGGAACTTAAGTGGTCTTGTTTTATCTTACAACAGCCTGGATATGACAGAAATCTCTGGAAAATGCTGCTCCTTTGATGGGCTACTTCAGATAGGTCCTGAACTCATGAAGAAAAGGCAGTTTCTAAATCTTAGGGCCCTCTGTAAATTTTAAGCTTATTCACTGCTAAATAGGTGTCCCTCTCCAGCTCTCCTGGAGCCCCTTGAGGCCCTGGAAGGGGCTCTGAGCTCTCCCTGGAGCCTTCTCTTCTCCAGGTGAACACCCCCAGCTCTCCCAGCCTGGCTCCAGAGCTGGCCACAGAACTCCAGAGGGGTCTCACCAGAACAGAGGGAGAGAATCCCCTCCCCTGACCTGCTCCTTTTGTTCACAAAGTGCCCCATTTCTGCATCCTGCCATTCTAACAATCATTTCTCTGATGCACTGAAGGGGATCAGGCACCGTGAGGAGTTACTGGCATCAGGCATCACAAACCAAGTTCGTTTTTCAAGGCATGGAATTAAATACTTTGTGAGGATGAAAATCAAAACACAACCACAGTTTGCTCAGCAAAGGAGCGACCTCCAGGCTGCCCCATGGAAAAACAGAGCTTGGGAAATCATTCACTGTCATCTGGGCTGCTTTCTGTTCCCTTCTGCATTTAAAGCTCATTGTGCTCCCAAAAAACACAGCAAGTCAGCACGGACATTATGTTATTTGTTGGAGACCCTTCTCCTGAATAATTCTGCACTTTCAGAGGAAGGTTTGCTTGGATTAAAAGTTTAATAATGGGGCCATTTATCCCTCCTATCGCCAACAAAAGCCCTGGATGAAGCTTGGTTATTTCCTTGTTAACATGCTGCAATCCAGGAGCAGAATTAATAAATCTAATATCACTGGAGTAATTGTGAGTACAGAGAGACTGTTACAGCAGCTTGTATTAATTTTGCTGAGGAATCAGAGGACGTGGCCAGTTTTTCATCCCTGACAATGCTTTATCATAGCACTGGGAACAGTCACTTTGCTTCCCAATGGCTGTTTCCAGATTTATTTCAATTTTCACTGATCTTAAACAACGGGTACCTGTGAACCTCGATGGCACCAAAATCTGTTTCTTACAGGATGCAATTCCAACGAATCNCTGTGAACCTCGATGGCACCAAAACCTGTTTCATACAATTCCAACAGATTGAAGCATTTAAGAAATTTATAAACCGAATCCAGTTAATTGTGTTCACTTCACCAGCAACAATGCAAGTTCTCCCAGTGCCACCGGGGATGGGAATTGTGGATGCCAGAGGATCCAAGAGGCATTGAGAGGTAAATTAGAATGACAAAACCACTTTTCACACACTGTCAGCTGTAATTGTCCTGCAGCTCTCCTATTACTACCAAAAAAAACCTGTTGAACCCTACTGGTGACTTGACATGTATTCCACTTGAAGTGATGCCACACAGAGCTTTTTTTTCTTTGTTTATTTGGGGTTTTTTTGTTTGTTTTGGTTTTTTGTTTTGCCTTTTTTCTTTTTTAACTTTAGCTTTAGAAAAGGCACTCCTGCCTGAATTTGGAGTTTCTTTTTCTGATCTTTTACGTTTTCATAAATATCAGTGGTCTTATCTTCCTCATTACTCTCCCCAATCCATCCCACATCAAATCTGAACATTTCTGTTCCCTAATCCTGACTTTATCTAAAAGAAACCCAAACCCCAACCCTGATCTCTCTTATTTACTCTATAAGCAGAATCCAAGTACCACTGAAGCCATCCTTCCTTCCTTCCTTCAAAAATTAAGCTACCAAAGGCTGGGAGCACTCAGGAACCACAAAGATTTGCTTTCCATGTAAAAACATCACTCCCTGCCACTAACAACCCTGAGCTTTGTGCCTCTGGGACAATAAACCAGTACAGAGACACAGAAACACAGGTAAAAGTGCCTTCCAGAAGGGTGTTGGTACAGGCACAGTGCTGTGGCTCAGGGCTCACACCACTTCATGCACCTTTTTGACAGAGCTGTTGAAGCAGAAGGTTGTTCTGCAGCCTTGGCCAGATGAAAAGATCTTTTTAAAGTAGCATGAATAGGAAAAAAAAAATAATGAAATTCATGAAGTCCTCACTGGTTTTAAAGGGGAGTTAGAAACTCTGTGTAAAGCTGAAAAAACCTCGCTAAATCAACAAACAACACTCTGGTTTTCCTCACAGCAGTTAGAGAATGACCCTGAGTATTGCTGTGCTTCCCATTTATTAACGAGGTTTCACTTGTGTGGTCGTGCAGGTCACACTTGAGAACTCATGGCCAAAACTCAGCCATTCCCACGCTGTGCAACTGCTTTGCACCAAGCTGCACTTCAAAAATCAAGAAATTTATAAAATGGCATTTCTTTTCATAAAGAATAACACAAACAAATCCCTACTAAAATATCTCGGGGGCCCTCTGTGCGTGCAGCTCGTGGTTTGTAGATTGTTCCAGCAAGTGACAGCCAAAAGTGGGAAAGGCAAAAACACTGAATTTTCGCTGTGCAATACCTGCCCTGAGCAATCAATTCCACTGTGTACATTAAATAATACACCAGTGATTTCAGAAATCTGCTCTTAAAAATGCTCCATGCATCAGACCAGGATTCCCAGCAACACTACCTGAACACCCTCGGCCTGCTCATTAAAATGTGAGGACTTCCCCAACAGAATGAATGCCCGAGATTTACTGCAGCTGAAAACTACTAAATCCAGCCTGAATAAAAATGGAAAACGAAATGTGCTTTGTAAAACTGATCCTACTCCCTTTTAGGGCAGAATTAGGCATGCTGGCCAGACAGTTATCAGCCAGCTTGCCTTTGGACACTGACTCTTCTTGTCCCATCAAGGGATTTGAGTTTGAAGTGAGATTTCAAACACGATTAAAAGATATGAAACAAGATGGGAACAAGATGTTTACCCGTGAATATAATTTTAACAGCATTCCCCAAACGTGCTGCAGCAGGAAACCCTACACTGGAAAACGGGAGAACAAACTGATGTTCCCCACTCTGTAGGATGAAAAACCAACACAGATCACATTCTTACTTAAGAAAAAGCAGACCCCAAGTGTCCAAAAAAATACATTATAGTGATCTAAACAATCTTACCCTCCTTCCCATCAACAGGTTTGGATATTTCCATATCAAAGCTCTCCTGCAGCTGCTGGCCTTTGAAGCGGTTGAGATGCTCCTGTTCTATTAAGTTACTTTCCTCCTCTTCCAGAGGCTGCCAAGTCCCATCAATGAACCACTGTCCACGCATTACTGGGATCTTTTCCGTTTCTACAGAAAAACAAAACACAAAAAAGGAGGTTTTTTTACGCAACAAATCGCAAACTGGGAGCAGGAAAGAGGGAAAGGGAATTCTGTTGGGTCCGTTGATGGGATCCCTCACAAATTAACCCCAAATATCTCGAGAAACACCCCCACCTTTTCCCATGACACGAGTGGTGAATGCAGTGTTAATCTGCAAACCTGAGCTAGCGAGGCCACATTTTCCAGCTGTGTGTGAGGATGTGAGAGATGGGACAGAAAAACAGAATCCCCGAATGGTTTTGGGTCAGAAGAACCTTAAAATGCACCCAGTGCCACCCCCTGCCACGGGCAGGGACACCTTCCACTATGCCAGGCTGCTCCAAGCCCTGTCCAGCCTGGCCTTGGACACTGCCAGGGATGGGGAGTCCACTTCCAACAACCCAAATTACACACCAATTAGCATAAATGGTGGTATTTAAAAATGCAAGGGTTTTTTTTAAAAATTAAAATCCACGTTTTACTCAGGGCTGGTTTTGGTTACTGTTGTTCTGGTTTCACTTTCAGTTCTCCAAAGGAGGAAAGCAGGAGCTCAGCATTTGCTGTGCACATGGCAAAAGAGAAATCTCTAAGAAAAAGACAATTTGGTGCTTATTCTACATGAAACTGTGCTTAATTGTTGCCCACACTAATTACTGGGAGCAAGAATTCCTCCTATACCCATCCCTGCAAGCAAGCTGGGACAATGACACCCATTGTAACTCAGCTTTGAATTTCCCCTCCTACATCTGGAAAATCAAGGAGAAATACAGTGTGTGCCTGTGCTCCACAAGCCTCAAAGATCCCAAATCCAAGTTTTCATGGGATCAACACCGATTTGGGCCTGCTGAGAGCACAGAGGAGTGGGACCAGTGTGTGTATACATCTTTATGTGTATGTATAGACTCAGCCAAAAACAAATACCCTCTGTGTGTTATACTGACCACAGAGGTTTAGCTCTACAAAGCAAATAAGAACTCGACCACAAAAAAAGGCTTAAAAAAATGAGATGAGGGGGGGAAAAAAAAACAGGCTTCACTGCTCAAAGATCTGTTACAACCTGGAGGGTGGTAAAAAAGCTGGCAAGGACAGATTGGAAAAGAAACAATCGCTGCGAACGCGCAGTAAATGAAAATCAGGTAAAAATTAAACATGAAACAATAGATTTCAGAGTTACTGAGCACAGAAGGGATCTCTTTGATCTGTCACCAGAGCTGGGTGAGGTGACCCAGCCACGGGCAGTGGTTTTTAGCCTGGTCCCAACGCTCTGTGAGCACAACCAGTGGCTCAGGTCACAAAAACTCCTCCACTACAGACACACCACGAGCGCCTGCTGTGCCCAAAAGTAATTTCCACACCAACTGCTGGCAGATGGGGATGTAATAGAGAACTGCAAACACCTCCAGTTTACTTGGAGCCTCTAAACTACTCTGAATTTTTCATCCCCTCAGACCACTGAACGCACCAGCCATGAAAATAAAAGGAAAATCACCTTGCAATAATAATCTCCTCATGGGGCAAGTAACACTCCAAAGGTTCCAAAGCCCAATTTTGAAACCTTTGCTGTAACAGATTTACAGGAAAACGCTGTTTCCACAGCCCTAGCAGTGACAACGAGCCCTCACAGCCCACCTTTGTGGCAGAAGGAGGGCACACGGGCAGGTGATGGCACCTCTACATCGGCACTGCCACGACTGGCAAGGAAAGGTGAACAGCAGGAAAACTCCTGGCAGGGAATGAAGCAGATAATCAGGAGCAAGAAGCCCAGATTCCCACTGAACTTTCCTCACTTGGCCCTCCTTGAGTTGTCCTGAGTGAGAATCCTGCAGAACACACGGCACAACAACTTCCCAAAACAACAGCTCAGAGCATCGCCATCTCCCCCATCCCGGCTTCCAGCGGATCCCAGTTTCCTTCCCAGGCACTGGACATGCTGGTTCACCCCTCCCAAGTCCCTCACCGAAGCTCTTCCATCCCCCTGCAGCCTCAGCTCTGCCCATGTGGAACACACGGAGCACGGGTCGTGTGACCTGACCAAAACACAAAAAGTAGTGCAAGACCCAGTTCTGCCATTCAGCCGCTGCTTGCCCTCCTAAAATAGCTGTTCCAGGTAGGAGTCATTGTTATGTGCTGAATTCCTAATGCTTTGGATGCTCATGATCCATCAGCTTGAATAAAGAGGTTGGAGTGTTCCAAGGGCATGGTTGTTTAGTGGAAATTAATCCCCGAACACAGCAGAAAAACCAAAGTTCTGGGTGGCTTTAAAATGCAGAAGTTAATAGTGGCTCCAAGTCACACAGCAAATCCGATATTCCACGAAAATTCAGACTAACTTTGGGATCTACATCCCACCAAGGGAGGGTGAGGGATGAGTGCTCAGTTTTCATGAACTGGAAGTTAACCACAGCGTCACCCCACACACAGCACCCTCCTTCCTTCACCCTTTGCTGTATTCCCGGACATTTTACACCTGTCAGAGATCCACATTTTCCAGCCCATCCAGTGCACCCAGATCCAGTCAGGCTGCCCCTCACAAACAAAGCTCTGCCAGCAGGAAGAAATGAAATGCAAGTTAAGTGTGAGGGGAGATAAAGGCTCCCATTGTGGCTGAGGCAATGACGCAGCGACGTCAGATGTTAATCCTCACTGGGAAAATCTGTGAGCAATTCCTTAATTCTTGACTAAGCAGTCTGATGAGGCTCCATTCACCGAATCCACAGAGAGAGATGGTGTTTTTTTAAAATAATAATCATATGGATACTATTTTGTACTCCAAACTGAACGAACACGAGACGCCTCCTTTTCAGTTTTGAAGGGCTTCAAGTTTTCCGCATGGGAATTTCCACCTACAGAGCTCTAAAATTCTAACCATCGAGTATTAAAATAAACATTTTCAGGCTCTTTTTGCCTGAGAGAAACTTTCCCAGAGTGGTTCTTCACAAGAGCAGTCTACAGCACTCAACAGCAGCTCTCAAACATAACTTGAGCCCTGCCCAGAAAGGCTCAGCCAGGAAAAACTGTTTCAAATAAGAAAAATTTTAACATAAAATCTCTGCAGAACAGTTGAGTTTGGGAATAAATTAATATATCTGGCTCTGGAAAAGGGTGTCCATATGCAAATATAAATTATTTTCAGATCCAAAGACAATTATGGAGGTTTGAAAAACCTGAGTGAGGCGATTCTGTTTTCCGGCTCTGTGGGATCTTGGGAGGGACCAAGGAATTGCCTTTTTTTTTTCATCATTCCCTCCTTTAAACAGTTGCACACTCTCAGAGCAGCCACAGCAGCCTGAACCACAAACTGCTTCTATTTCCCATCACGAGCTGGGGGGCAGGTTTGAACACTGAGCTACTGGGAAACCTCAAGAGAAAACCACCTGGAAGGGAGAGAGGAAGCAAGAAAATCACATTTCCTGCCATCAGCAGCACAGTTTGGCTCTCAGAAAACTGAACACGGTCCTGCAGAACGGAGATAATCAAATCTGTGATCACAGCACACAAAGAACCATTTCCTGGGGAGCCAGGCTGGGAGAGCTGGGGGTGCTCACCTGGAGAAGGGAAGGATCCAGGGAGAGCTCAGAGCCCCTTCCAGGGTCTAAAGGGGCTCCAGGAGAGCTGGAGAGGGACTTGGGACAAGGGATGGAGGGACAGGAGAAGGAGGAATGGTTTTTAACTAAAAGAGGGGAGATTAAGAGGGAATATTAGGGAGAAATTCCTGGCTGTGAGGGTGGGGAGGCCCTGGCACAGGGTGCCCAGAGAAGCTGTGGCTGCCCCTGGATCCCTGGAAGTGTCCAAGGCCAGGTTGGACGGGGCTTGGAGCAGCCTGGGATAGTGGAAGGTGTCCCTGCCCATGGCAAGGGGTGGGATGAGATGAGCTTTAAGGTCCCTTCCAACCCAAACCATCCCACGATTCTGTGACAACCTCCAATTCTATGACAACCGAATTCTGAAGATCCCCAGCTCCAAAAGCAAGGGGCACCTCAGTTAATGAAGGCAGGGAAGAGCATCAGTGGTAACTCCATGGAATACTCTGGATTGGGGTGGGGAAATAATTTCACACAAGAGATTCTTCAGGAAAATCTGTAACTCTGGGAAAGAGGAAAGGCCTTCCAAACCACAGTTCCTCTGCTTAATCCTGCACGGGGGCTGTCACTGAAAAACTCCCGTGTTTCATCCAGAAGATTTGATGGAAATTTATGACAGTAAACAGCATTAAAAAGTGATGAACCAAAATTGCCTTTTTAGCACCCAATTTCACTCATTTATCCACCTTCAATAAAATCATTCATGTCTTGGATTATCAGATATTTCAGAAAGCTTAAGCTACATCCTTTCAGCTACTTCTGTTTTATGGAAGAGTTAAACACACACTGGCATTACATCGTGTTGTAATGCATTTTTTAAAATACAGAATTCCAAATCTATTCTGTGAAGTGTTATTTATCATTATCCCTGCAATCTCAATCCCTAGGAAAGGATTTGCCTTGATTTCTTTACTGCCTTAAGTCTTACACCATAGAATCTGCAGTTGGCAGTGCTTCAGACTGAAAGATACCAACATATTTGACTGGTTATCCACTTCCATGGTTTATTTACAAAAGAATTTCTAAATGAATCTGAACGGTGGAGATGAAAAGTAGATGAAAACCACTTTAATTTAATTAGCCACACGTATTTTACCACTTTTAGAGGAAATCAGTTTAAGAGATTTACTCTGCAACAAAGGATTTATTTATTTCTACACAAATGGGTCTTTTTTTCCCCCGTGAAAACCCAAAGAATAAAAGAATACAAGTGCTGTAATTAATGGGGTGATTAGAACACGAGTGATAATCACCTAAACCCTTTGAATAACGAGAATTATGTTAAAATAAAAACTGTGTGCAACATATAAACTACTGCACGTGTATAACCCAGCCACTGCTTTTTTGTCAAGATCTTTAAACTCTGTGATCACACCTAACATAAATTAGAACAAAAAGCTTGCTAATCTATCACAACAAAGTCATAACTGAGCAGAATTCACCTTCATTTTCCTTCTAACACATCAATTCTGTCATTCCTTTCCTGCCACCACACTGCTGGACAGGGCATAGCCCTGAATTTCAGCATTGCACAGCTCAAACAAACCTTTTTCACCTGCCTTGGTTCAGGACCACGAAACTGTTACAAAACTAAGATAACACAGAGATAAGAACTCAGCTGCTGGCCAAGTTCAGGCAATCCTGGCACTCTGCAGCCATCAGTCCCAAGGCACTTATAATGAGTTACCCACAAATGAGATCTAAAAAGGTTCATAGAATATTCAGAGGCTGAGAAATTTAAATTAAAGCCGGTATTTTGCTCAAATTGACAATTCCCAGCTTCCCAAGGCCAAAGCCAAGAAGTCAGGCGAGAAACACAGGCTTATAAAACACATCCAGGTGGAGATGCTTTTCAGTGTAGTGATTTCAGGCTCCTGCTTTTTTGGTGTTGTAACATTTCCTTAAATTCGATTTCCTTCTTACTGCGGTGGCAAACAATTTGCAGCATGTGAGAATAATATCTGCACGAGCTGAAGGTAGCTCTGAGGCCACAAATGTGACATCTCAAACTGAAAGTGAAATCATGAATTGCTCATCCATTTACCAAGGACCTGGCCTGAAACACTTCCATGGATGGGGCAGCCACAGCTTCTCTGGGCAACCTGTGGCAGTGCCTGTGTACATGAACAGAAATAAATAAATATATAAAAATATATTCCAGAATAACATCGAGGATGCTGACAGAGACTTCCGAAAATGTTGTTATCCATTCCTATTGTATCAGGCCTAAAATCGTGTTCTGGGTATATTTCATCAGGAATTTTAGTGACAGGACAAGGAGATAGGAGTTCAAACTGAAAAGAACTGGAATTTAGTTTAGATGTCTGGAAGAAATTCTTGCCTGTGAGGATGGTGATGTTGTAATAAAATAGCCCCAAAACTAAAATTGCAATATTTCATGTTTGTGGTCTAAAATAACACACTTTTAAACATTTTTGGTTTTTTAGAAAGCTTAACACTGTACACCTTTCTAGCTCTCCTTCACATTATTTCAGAACGCAGCAGGTGACTGACTTTTTAAATAAATGGAGCCACTCATTTGATCCCAGCCCAGTGAGCTCCCTTTGTTCAGCCACAGACACGTGTGGCCTGTCCTGCTCTTCCATAAGGAACGAGTCCTGCAGAGGAGCTCGAGGGTGAAGCCTCAGAAAACTTCAGAGTGACACAAACTTAGAGCCTGTGACTGAGCTGCAAAGAGATTTCATTCACTGAGCACTAAAAATCATCATTTTGCTGGTTTATCCAGTAATTCTCAGTTGCTTCACTGAAGCAATCTGTAAATTCCAGGTGGAAGATTCATCTGAGTTTCACGGAGAACGAAGCACGTTCAGAGCAATCCGACTGGCACAGGTGGGATTTTCTTTCCAGAGCAGCTAAACCTGTGAGCCTTCCTGTTTGCTCCAGTGATGGATCCAAAAAAGGCAAGAAAAGAGATGTTTTGCTCTGCTGAAAACATGGAATTGCCTCTGATTTACCAAGACTGCCTGAAGTATTCCGGCAACAGCCTGAAACTGTTTTTCCCTGAACTGTTTTTAATCCATTTATGCCAAAAATTGAGCAATCCAAACCAGGAACAAAAGGCTGATCTTTGGGACTGGTTCAATGTCAAACCCCACAAAAAGTGATGAATGTCCTCCAAGTTCTCAGTGCTATAAATCATCCCAAAACACAGAATCACAAAATGGTTTGGGTTGGAAGGGAAATTCAAGATCATCTCGTTCCAATCCCCTGCCATGGGCAGGGACACCTTCCACTGTCCCAGGCTGCTCCAAGCCCCGTCCAACCTGGCCTTGGACACTGCCAGGGATCCAGGGGCAGCCACAGCCTCTCTGGGCACCCTGTGCCAGGGCCTCACCACCCTCAAAGCCAAGAATTCCTTCCCAATATCCCATCCATCCCTGCCCTCTGGCACTGGGAAGCCATTCCCTGTGTCCTGTCCCTCCATCCCTTGTCCCCAGTCCCTCTCCAGCTCTCCTGGAGCCCCTTTAGGCACTGGAAGGGGCTCTGAGCTCTCCCTGGAGCCTTCTCCTCTCCAGGTGAACACCCCCAGCTCTCCCAGCCTGGCTCCAGGACATCAGTTTTTCAGGAAGGATTCTCCTGGTTTAAGGTAACAGTTTAATGAACATATCCACAACTGCTCTTTCCACAGACCTGATCCTGATGGTCCAAGCCGAAATCCTAAAGCTCACCACAGGAAACATTCCAAAAATCCCTTGGACCGTCCAAACATGAAATGGGCTGCAGCTTTAAACTTAGAATTGTACTTTAATTGAATACTTATCAATTAAAACAGTTCACTAAACTTCAATCCTAGTGGTCTGAAGCACTTCCACCACTGGCATTTCCTGCTGGAACCACTGAGTTCGTCCCTTATCAGCTCTTCCCTCCCCCCCAGGGAGACCTGCATTTTTTGAAACCACAAAAGAACAACTCCTGTGCCCCATGGCCAGCAGGTGAGCACCTCCCAAAGGTGAGTGTGTGCTCCCAGCCCATCCACAGCCACGGGGCTCTTGCACAACCCCACCCTCACACCCTGGCTGTGCTCTCCTCAAAACCCTGCTGTGTTCCCCAGCTCCAGCAGCACCGGCCATCACGGATGAACGGTTGGAACAACAGGTTCCTGGAATGTCTTCCAAACCACAGAAGAGCACGAGTGTCCCTGTGCACACCTCAGACCTGCCACTAATGAACAAGATGACAGCAAAGGTTATTATGCCCTTGGCTGGCTTCAACTCCTCCCTTTTCCACCTCAGGGATTATTTTTCTGCGCTCTCCTCCTGAACTCGCTTCCTTCTTCCGTCTATTCCACGCCAGCTCCAGAATTCCCTACCCCTTCATTCCTATGTTTAAAATTTTCCTTCCATTTTTTCTAACCCTGTAGGGTTTCCCCTACCCAAAAACCAGCATGATTTTCACAGAAACCCAGAATGGTTTCATTTGGGAGGGACCTTGAAGACCACCCAGTTCCACCCCCTGCCATGGGCAGGGACACCTTCCACCATCCCAGGTTGCTCCAAGCCCCCTCCAACCTGGTCTTGGACACTTCCAGGGATCCAGGGGCAGCCACAGCTTCTCTGGGCATCAATTTTAGTTTCTTTCACCTTAAATTTCACTGCCTGCGATCCCACTCACACCTCGTGTTCCATTCATCCCAGTTAATCCTGCTATTTACACCACTTCTTGTCTCCAGAGTTCCTCCTCTCCAGCTCCACACCAGCCCCCTGCAGCCCCCTCACACAGATCACATCACACCAGGGACCTTTTCCCCAGCCAACACTCAACCTACTCCTTCAACCCTCACTGCTTTCAGCCTTACAGATACCTCTGAGACAACTGCTCATGCTTCTTATTTTAATTTCTTATTTTAATTTCTTATTTTAATTTCTTGCTCTTTTGCAGATATTTTTTTTTTCCCCATCTAGGCCTTCTGCTCACTAACTGGCACAGTGTCAGCTCTTACACATCCTTGTCGTGCTCCTCCAAGAGCTCTGGACAAGGCCTCTCTTTGCTTCCAGTGTTGTTTTTCCCTAAAGGAGCATCACACACACAACAATTCACCTATCATTGGACTTTAATCCAACTCTGTCACTTCCAAATTAAATCCCATCCTACTCCTTTGATCTCGACACTGTCCAATCCATGTTCAAGCCTGAATGAAGCCAGAGCAGAACTCCTCATTCTTCTCATCCCACAAACATTTTGTGCTGCCACAGTCACAGCAGAGAACACCCCTCTCACCCACAGCTTGTAACCCAAATTTTCCCTACATGTCTGCCTTCGTCCTTGTTGACCAATCCAGCAGGAAAAGTGCTGGACCACATCAAAGGACGAGCACAACTTTCTAAGCCACGACCATCCTTGGCTATCCTGCTGTAGCTGAACCATTCACCAGAGAATGATTCTGGTCCCGTTCAAAGGAGAAAGACAACAGATTAATTTTGCTTAAATATGCTTAAGTAAAACATAAAAGCTGAGGACAGGGAAGGAACTTGCCCTCAGAGACACATCCCAAGTGCTGCCACCTGCCCCCTGGTCTAGTGAAAGCATCCCAAAAGTCCCAAGTTCTCTCTGCTGAGAGGCCACAAACAAAATCAGAACACACACACACAAACAAATGTGATTTAATACATGGAACTGAAATCTGAAAGTGATTTCATCTGTGTGTGTTAGGTCACAGAATCCCAGAATGGTTTGGGTTGGAAGGGACCCTAAAGCTCATCTCATTCCACCCCTGCCATGGGCAGGGACACCTTCCACTATCCCAGGCTGCTCCAAACCCTGTCCAACCTGGCCTTGGACACTTCCAGGCCTTTCAGCCAGGAAGGAACTGGCCAAAACTAAGCTACAAGATATTTTTGAAAGGATGGTACAGGATGCTAAGAACAGAACCAAAAAAACGTAAAACCCAGACAGATTTTGAGTAGCGAAAGTAACGCTTCACCTTTACCAAGTAAACAGTCGGGGTTTTATTTGCCAAAGAATAACACACCTGGAGATAAAAAAGCCATAAAAGAGTATTCAGGAATTCAGCCTTCAATCAAAAGGTCCTTTGTATAAAGGAAATTGTTATCAACCAAGTTCAAAGACTGTCCGACACACCGAAACCAACGTTCTCAGTGTGCTGTAAAACGACTGCAAGTGCTGCTAAAACCAGACTAAACCCAATGAAAGTCACAAACAACAACAAACTCTTGATTCCATACCCTTAATTTTCATCTTGATGGTTAAAATGGTTTTGGGGCACAGCCCAATTCCAGCCTGAGCAGACAGATCTTAATTTTAAGACCCAGTGGTGCACTCTGTATTCACAGGTATTTCCAGGTTAAGGGCAGTAAAATATCTGTTTTATCAGTACATCATCACTCAGGGGTGGTTCTAGTGAACAACATTATTTTTTAAACACAAAAATAGGTTTTTTACTTAACAGACTTCAGCAACTATTAGGTAGGAAAATAATCTACACTAAAAAAACAAGCAAAAAAAAACCCCCAACCTTACCAAACTTGTGTCTGGGAGTGGAGTAATTTAAATAAATACAGGCAACTTGACAACATACCCATGAAACAAAGCCAGGAAGAAGCAAATACCTGACAGGACAACGGTTGCATGGGGACAAACCCACAAGCCAGAAAATGAGAGAGAGTCACCCAAAAGTTCACAGGCCACAGATTTAACAGACTCACACAGGACTTTGAAAACTCCACTGAGAAACTCCACAGCAAAATGATTGTAAAGCAGCCCTCTTCACCTGGGAGGGCTGAAAAGGGCTGGATAATTTAAGATTTAAACAGAGGACTCTTGTATAAAATATCGCTCATTGTCATCTCCACAGAAAACAAGCAGCAGCCCTGCTCCAAATTACTGACTTATCTGAAAGCCTACACTAATAATTTTCATCCTCTTGCACCATTTTTTTTCTGGTTCTACAGCACTAATTAAATAAATCCCAGAGGTCACAAGGTAAGGATAAAATTCTCTTAATTAATCTGCTCAAATTGTAACTCAGGCTGATATTCCTGACGTTACCGACGGATCCTGCAGCGAGCTTAAAATGCAGATATAAAAAAAAATACTTCAGCACCTGCCAACTGTAACCAACATTTCCCTGGCGTTGAGATGCCCCAGGAACTGTCAGCTGAGGAACCAACTTGCTCAGTGTGGGAGCTGTGTGACAGCAGCATCCCCTGGAGACCAGCACACACGTGAAAAAGGGCAAAAACAACAAAGAGAAAAGCTTTTGACCTTTGCTCTGAGCTGAACCATGAATCAGCAAAACCAGCCAGCAGTTTCTGTACTCTTCAACGGGCACCTCAGCATATTTTAAGTCGGTCGCACTCGTGCTCAGTTGTGCTCATCATACCTCATGTTTGTGTGGTCAGAGAGGAGGATTCTCCTGCCTTACTCAAGAGCTGGTTGGACACTTCCACCTCAGGGCAGCAGCCACCCTTTGGATCCAGAATTCCACACATGCTACCAAAGGGGAATAATGTGGGAAATAATGGCTACACCAAGGCCTTCAAAGGCACAGATGAGACTGAAGGCTGGGATTTGACCTTGCTGTTTTCTCAGGTCTGGATGCAGAGGTCGAGAAGAATGGGAGAAAGGCACTCGTAGGAAACGTGCAGTGAAGAAGTTAAACCAGAAGACACCAGGAGACCCTTGAAACACCAAAAGTTGATCTCAGCCTTGCAAAGGACTGCACCTGCTAATAAGAAAAGACTTGAGCACTCCCCTTAATCAGCTTTCTGAGGACTAGAAATCATCCCCGTCATTAGTCTGCTCAGGCCCAGGAGTTTATTTCTCCCCTGCCTCTGGTGCTAACCTCTGGGAATCTCTCCTTCCCAGCACCAGAAATCGTCTCTGCACAGCCTATGCTGTCATCTGAAACATCTGCTCCTCGAGCTTAATGAGACTGAATCAGCTTCCAAAATGGACAAGGCACAGTGTCAAGAAATTAAACCTTTAAGCTGCTGACGAGCGCAGTCTCCTGCTCCCATTACCAGGAGCAATCCTGCCTCACCTGACAGCTCTGCTCGCTCCTTCCCCTCTCTCCCTATGGCACAGTTACAGGGTTGGCAGCAGTTTCCTCCTCCCCTGGGTGTCCTGCATCTTCTCTTCCCAGGAACCATGCGGCAGATGCACGGAGTGCCAACAGCGAGGGGCTTCGGGGTGATGACGGGGAGAAGCAGCTCCAGTTTCTGCTCAAGAAGCTGTGCCCAGGCTCCTCTAGCTCAGAACTCGTGTGGAGTGAGACCTCTGCTCGCTCCTGGAGCTCAGTGTCTCTCTGCTGGGGTGATGATTTGAAAGACAAATTGTCACACAGGTGAACTGCACCACACAGTATTGTCATTTATGGACCTCCCTCCTGTAAAGAGGCTGATAAATAGAGAGGGAAAACAACAGAAAGCCCTGGTTTTCACCTCTGAAACAGCTCTGCTGTTCCCCTGTGACTCCCACCTGAGTCTCAGGATGAGAGAAACCTGCCTGCCCCTCTGCCAAGCCCACGCCAGGCCATGCTCAGCTCCTCTGCAGCTCACTCTACTCCGGAACATCTCCCTTGTCCTTGAGGGAATGCAGTTGGAAAGCAAGTCTTCAAGAACAGCAGGTGAGCAGTGGCACAGCGTGTCAGCCTCAGGAAAGCAGGGGCTCACTTGTCCAGCAAGACCCTGGGAGCCCTTCCCACCCAAGGAAAAGTGCAGGGAGCTGGGGTCTTTGCCCCTCTTTCACTTCTGTTCCCCAAGGTCTCCTGTCCTCCAGCAAGGGACACACGAATGCAAGGGGAAGGGAGGCAGAGGGGGTGGATTCCCACCTCATTTTGAAGTTGAGGGGGTGAAGCACATTTCCCTCTGTTGGAAGGGTAGGAATTATGGATTACGTACGTATGAGATGCCTGTTGCAACCCCTCCAAGAGAAAGGGGGAGAAATCCCACTTCATGCCCCCTCCCAGGGGGCAGGGGATGAGAAAGGAAATATAAAGCACAAGATCATCATTTCCCTAGTGGGGAGGACAAGGGTCACAAAGGGGAAGCCAGGGACCACCCTCGTTTCCATCATTCCTCACTCAAGATGAGGGATTAAAAGTGTGACTGTGGGGAGGAGGCAGTGGACAAACAACTGATGTTTCTACTCTGCTCCTTCTGGAGGAAAGGTGTGCAGGGAGGGAACTGGGGGAGTGCTGAAGGCAAATATCCACCCTCACCCACGCTTTGCTTAGGAAAAGCAGAGCACAAGAAGGTTCTCAGCCACCTTCCCTCCCACTTTCTTCCACACATGCCAAGAAACGAGCAGATGCCCAGACCTCCCTTTTCCATGTCTCTGGGTGCCAGGTGTGCATGGCCCAGATCATCTCCTTCAGGTCTGTGTGCGCAGGGAGGTGAGAGAGGGAAAGGTGCTCAGTTCCCTTTGCGGCTGGAAGTGGCTGATGTACCCGGTACACCCTGGGTGGGGGGTACCTCATCCTCCGGGGGGAGGGAGAGTGGTCCAGTGTCCCCCCTCTCCAGCACACGCTGAGGGATGCCCAAACCTCTTCCCTTATTCTCCAGTACTCGCTCAGGGATGCCCAAGTCTCTTCCCTTACCAGTGTGCCTGGGAGGGTGCGATGCCCAGTGCCGCGTCCCTGAGACTCGGAGGGGGAATTCCCAGTCCCTCCTCGCTCAGGTCCGTGCTGGAGATGGGCACCGCGGCTCCTCTCCCTGGATAATTTGTCCTGTATCCCTCATACAGGAACGCACCGGCAGCAAGCGCGGCCGGGTCCGTGTGCCGGGGCAGGAAGGGCCCCCCGGTGTCCCCGCGGCGGGGTCACCCAGCGCAGGCTCCGTGCGCACGGGGGATGCCCAGCATCCCTCCTCGGGACCACGGGGCACCCCGGCCACCCCCGCTGCCTCCCCCCGGCCGGGACGGCGGCACTCACGGTTCCAATAGACGGGGTAGCTCTCGGCGCTGGCCACATCCACCTCGTAGAGCCCGCTCCGCACGCACACCGGCTCCACGGCCG
>VZTA01006585.1:23683-122201 GCA_013398855.1 Mohoua ochrocephala | reverse complement strand
TATTTATCTCCTAGCATGCTACTGAAAAGCACCATTAATTTATCGTTCCTGACTGACTTTCATAACTTGCTTACAGTGAAATAGTTACACTGAAATCCTGGTCAAATGACTGAATGATGCTCTGGAAGATATTTTTTTCCCCTGTTAATTTGTTTCTTAAAAAGAAAAAATAAATTTATTATTACATTTTACATTATCTGAAGAGACGATCCCCTGTAGTAGTTTTATACTTATTAATTTGTTCATATAGTGTCTAATATTGAAAAAATATTACAGAAATACAGTGCGATGATAGAGAATGGTAAAACTTAAGACACGATTGGAAAGAGAAATGAGAATAACATTTGGACCTGTTCTGCTAATGGACTAAGTCATAAAATAACCCAGACCTTTTCTATAATTTAGATGCATATCATTAGTTTTGTTAGGCAAGTGTGGTCTTCCAGGTTAAGATCTATCAGCTAAACCAGTGCTAAAAGCCCTCCAAAACCCTAACCTCTAGGCTGGTGAGATATCATACTCATCTAACACTGTGTCTAAGCACTGAACCTCAGGGCAGGATCTAATGCTAATGAAAAAGATTTATCTGACCAGTGAAAGCTGCTTTCCCCAGAACTCTTTTTCCTGACTGGTTGCCATTCTTTATGGAACATCCTAGAGGTGATCTGCTTCTTTTTTATTGTTTTCTTCCATATTTTAGAAAACCTGGGTTTTAGTGCTGTGTTCCCCATTATGTAGACAGATAAATTTTTACTTTTCATAGGGGATCGTCCACACCTATAATTTATCATATTGAAGAATGTCTTATTGCATCAGCAATCCTAAACTATTAATAGGTGTTAACTGACTTCATGTCATTCATTGTACTGATTTAAAAGTATATATACTTTAAAGAGATAGGAAAAAATACATAGGTGTAAGCAGAATTTTTTAAAGCAAATTAATTTTTCCTGAGTATATATTTCAGTAATCCAGAACTAATGCTGGATACGGGTCTAAATTAGTACATTTCAGCTGAATTAAACCATTTTTTTTAATGATAGAAAAAACATTTGGAAATATCTAGTTGGATTACCATTGTGCTTACAAGGCAAAACTAAGAAGCCTACTTACATCAGGATTTAGATATCCATTATACTGTCACAGAGATGACAAGATATAACTCGTCTCTGCCACAAAATCCGAGGAACTGCAACAAGACTGTGGCGCTAAAGGAAGTGCTGATGTCAACGATTTTATTCAAAAGTCACAATTTGTGTAAAATATTTGGCTATTCATTAGTCCATGTGACTGAGTGCTTCTTTTCCAGCAAAAAGAGTAGTTAAGACCATACTGCATTAAAATTTTGTCAAGGTGTGCAGGTTCTGTGGTACTTATGCCTGCTTATTCCAGCTCTTTCTACAGATGTGGAGAATTACAATGGAAAAATACAGTCTGAACGCCTGTGAAATCAGATGGAATAATGAGACATGCTTGAGGTATACCTACAGGTCCCCATTGTTACATAAGCGAATAGGAACCAAAATAACTTCTCAAAATAATTTAAATATTATATACCTGATACTACTTTTCCATATGGTCAGTTTTTTTAGCTGTTTGTTGCATAATCAGAAATAAAAGACTGCACAGCGGTGCTCAGATATCTTGTATACGTGAAGAGACAGTTTATTGTCCTCAAGACTCACTTTGTATGACAATATTGCCTACCTTTTACAGATATTTGAAGATTTCTTCTCTACTTCATCCAAAGGAAAAGACTGATCAAGACCTTAACATTGGGCCTTCTTTATATCAATCCTGCATGCAAACAACCTCCTCTCTTCTTGAATTCTTTCTTTTAATTCTCAAGGGCATTTAAAATTGTCTTCAGAATCAAGTCACTTCTTTGTCCCCCCAAAGTCAGCCCTTGATAGCCATTTTTTCGTTCCTGGATTTGCCTTTAGTTCTAGTGGACTACTTCTTTCCAGGGCTTCTCATGAGCAAATCCCTGCATTTGAGTGATATCTTCTTCAGACCTGTGTCTAGAGCCAAATTTCTGAGCCAAAGCTCAGGAGAAGGAATGAGGATCAATCCTCGTGTCTGGAGACTTATAATCTCCTTCATTTCCATTCCCCTGGGGTGATACTAGTTTGCTTTGTGTATATTCTTGCTAATTTGTCCTTGTGCAAAAATCCCTTTGTTATGCCTTGTTTCAGAGATGTCTTGTGCCCATTTTTAGAAGCTGACTATTAAATCAGTGCCTCATACGCACAGTGGGTTTAAAAAGTTTTAAACCATAGGAAACCTGAGAGGACACACATAATGAGAACTCCTCTTCGTGTGCATTAGTTGAACCTGCATAGCATCCAGCAGCAGATTTTTGTTTTCTGCATACCCGATGCTATGATGCATGTTGGGTTGGGCAGAATAGTGAGGGGTTAAGGAGACTGTAGCATTCTGACAAGTTCTTGCAAATTCATGCTGTAGTTGGTACAATCTCAGATTCAATCTTATTAGTAGAAATATGGAAGTATCAGAAAAGACATTCTAGCTTTTGAGTTGCTGCCAAAACATATAGCAGCATGGGAAAAGGGGCTTATTTTATATCTTTTAGCTGACTCTTTTATCACTGCAGTGGATCTGCCAGGCAGCAACACCAATCTTATTAGCTACTCAGCATCAAACCAATACAGTCATATTGCAAACTAGTTTTTTGGCCATATTTTCTTTCCTGGTGCTGGAGAATTTCACTTTGAACTAGAGTTGGAGACTAAATCTAAAGTGTCACGTGAGCAGCTCCTACTTATTAGAGGAAACTTCTTGTCAAGACAAAAGCCTTTTCCAGAGACTTATGTTATTGATGTCAAATCTGAGAAGGTATAGGCTGCCTGACCTTGACCCAAGGTGTGGATAAAGTAGGGTTTTTAATTTCCTATTACAAGAGAAAAAGTGCATTTTAGGACACTATCAATACATTTTTCATCGATTGTCAGTCTTATCAGTGAGTTATTTTATGCTTTTAACATGTGGCCATTTTCTGTGTCTTGTCTGAAAAGACACATGTACTGTAGGTTCTCATTAAAAGAGTTCTTCTTTTGCTTTTCCTTTACCAGAAAAAGGTCATGATGGAGATTAGTCCTCTGTCCCAGAAAATGACTAAAAATTTAGCCCAGTATTTTTCTTTGTCTATATTGTATATTTCAGCTTGGGTTTTTTGTTTGTTTGCTTGGGATTTTTATTAAATCTACTCATATTTATTCAACACATTTTTCCCTTTCTTTATAAAGAACCCTGTAGGTCTTTTGTTTGCAAGGACTAATGACAGAAATAGAATGAAGAATCAAAAGTTGCAAGCTAATTCATTAAAACAGTAAAGAAAGAGAGATGAAAGATAGAGGCTTTGAGAATATAGTATGTAATATGATTTCTGGACACCAACAAAATAAAAAATTCCACAGAAATTAAAAGTGTTTTACCAAACTCTGGAAAAAAATCAACTAAAGCTTTAGCTAGCAATATGCAGTAACAGAGTCTGCATTAAAGGTCTTTGCTGCTAATTGGAATGAATTCATGCCTTCCCCATTGAAAGTCAAAACTGCACAAGCTTCCTCTCTCTGATAACGTTGCAAAGGTAGCCTCACTTCCATCTATTACTGTCATCTCTAGTGTGCCTGCGAAATTTGCCAGAGCTGATTAGAGCAGATATTAAATGATAATTGGACATTTAGTGCTCATCAAACAGAAAGTGACAGATGGGCCGCTAATTAAATTATAGTTCTGACATTATTCACAATGGTTTATGAATCTTCAGTAGTGACCTTCATGCATCTCTTCTCTCTTTTGGGGGATAAGAGAGTGATAAGAAAAAAAAAAGACACTATTAAAATTTAAACAAATATGTGCAATGTGAAAACCTGCTTTCTTTCCTCATTGATTGCTCCTTAGAATTAGATAATTAATCATAAAACAGTGCAACAAATAATCAGATTCATGTAAATCAGGTTGAGTGGTTGAAGTTGGGAGGAGAAATTAATCATACTCTGAAAAAGCAGTGCATGTTTTAACCAGGCTTTCATTGTGGAAAAAGAAAACCTGCCTAAATACAGTCTGACCCTAGAAAAGGAAAAGCAGGGCCTCTCGTAGTGTGCCTTCATTTGTCAGCTCAAGATTGCATTACCTACTGTCTCTGCCAGCTAAATCAAAAGGATTTACTTAATGAAAAAGAGTAAAACCTGAAGTAAAGAGATACAGTTGCTGAGCCAGAACTATATTCTCACTTTCAATTAAAAAAGAAAACAGACTGTTAATTACTTTGTAACCTTGCTTTCAGCAGTCTTGCTTAATTTTAGAAACTAGTTTTAAAAATTAATAACTGCAATATTCCTGGTTATCATCAAACTCAGTTTTTGTGTAATCTATCTTCCAGTAATTGGTTGACTAATATTTGTGTAAAGAACATTCAAATAAATAAATAAATAAATAAGTGCTGGCTTTACCATTTCCATATAGTTCTACTTGTTTATAACATTGTACAGGCATTGCTATATTAAAGATATTAGAACATACATACATACATATATATTATATATAAAATTATCATACTGCATGTGCGTATAAAGCTACATACACACATGCATATATTGGAAGAATTCAGAGACCTGTTGCTATGATAAAAAAATGAATACTCTTCTTTACGCAATTAGTCTTACTATTTTCAAGAGGGATTGGTAGCCAGGGCAAAATTTTTATCTATATGTTGCCAGAAATTGCCTTGTTATGTGAGGACATATAGGCAAATTTAAAGCTTTAGAAAAAGTTAAATGCCTTTTTTTCTTCTTCGCTGTTTTGTTTAGTAGCTGTAGGTATAGGAATTATTCATTAAATCATTATTTACGTGTCTCTTTGTAACTTTAATTTTTCCCCAGGTATTTCCTGATGAGTGGAAGGTATAATAGGTATCCAAACTGGAGCTCACAAACTAAAAAAATTTTTAAAAAGCCACAAAAAAACAAGCACCCAATTCCTTCCCATCCCCAAAAGAAATCCTCAGAAAGAGCAAACTTTTGGAGTAGTTGGAAATAAATACATTCCTTAACAGGTTTTTTTAATATACTTCATCTCTGTACTATGCAAAACCAGCTGTGATTTTGAATATTTGAACTTCGCCTTTAGTCATATGTTTAATCTTTCAGTAAGGCAAAAGAATATTTTAAACCTTTGTATTTCTGAAATGTCTCACTCACACATGAACAGAATCTCCAAAAGAAAGTATGTAAAACATACAATACTCAAGCCCATATAAATTGTACAATAATAAAAGTAACTAAAAAATAATCAAAAAACAAAAACCCCCGACAAAACCCGAAGACATAAAATTCAGAAAATATAAGTAAGTATCTATAGAAAATATAGATGATGTAACTGGAATTCAAGAGTGTTTGCCATCAAATCTAGCTAATGTAAAAAACATAGCATATCCTGAGCGTATTTTAAAACACTGTGTCCAAACAGTAAAGACTTAAATGCAGAAGAAAAGTGAGATGTTATTGTTCTGAAATGACTACTCTCCTCTGAGCTTTCAGGAGCCTCCTGCTGTGAAAGTCATTTGGACTTAATGGAAAATTCCTTGATTCAATTATACTCAACGGACCTTTTCCTTTTCTCGGTTAAACTGGTATAAACGTGGAGTAACTTCACTGTCTTCAGTAGTTGCTCTGGATTTATTCTGCTGCCCTGGTCCACCTAATCTTCTGCTTCTGTTCAGTAATGGGTATTTGCAGGGGTAAGTAGCTTTGGTGGATAGTCTTCTCTATATTTATTTTCATTGTTTTTCAAGCTACCAACATGAGAAAGCCCATTAATCGCTGCTCATGACATCTGTGTTATACTTCCTATATTACATTCTAGGAAAGCCCTTAAATTCATCATATCGGTTCAAATTCTTTCTCAGTATCTAATTCCTGAAAAGAAAAAATGCTTTTCCCTTCCAAGGCACTTTATATCTGGGAATATTAGGCCTATTTTAGACATACTAGCCATATGCCTATGAAATGAGCCGTTTTCTTTTATTAACTTACACCATCAAAACAGCATCAACCAACTTCCTATGCTCCTGTATATTTCACAGCCTGTCTCAAGGCCCTGAGCAAACTTCACCCCTTCCTGGAGCTTATGTGGCTGAGTTAAGGTGTTTAGCTGGCTAAGCCCAAGGTCACTACTTCACTGATAAAAGCTGTTGTGGAGAAAGCTAAAAGTGAGGGACCGCCTCTCCTTTCCATTGGGAGCTGCTTTTAAGAAGAGGCTTTACTGCCAGCCCCAGCCTGTGCATCTTCATGGACAGGCAGCAGTGAAGTGTGTGCTCAGTCTCACATGCTGCCCCATGCATCCTGCCCTTGACCCATACCTGCAGACTGGGCTTCCTGGCCTTCCCTGTCCCTGTGGACTTGCCAGGAGGTCATTGTCCTGTGTCTGACTCTGGTCACAGCTTCTGGAAGCAATCTTGATGCTAATTTGTCACTTGGCATCCTTCCTGATCATCAGAGATCCACTTTCCTCCACATTCTGAAGAAGATAGGGAGGAGAAAGTGGACAGGGACCTCAAGAAGAAGTGATCAACATCCGATGCCTCCTATAGTGGTTGAGGGGTTGTTAGCATCAAAAAGATGGAAGGTTAAGAAGCCAGAACAGGAGTATGAAATCTTCAGTGCAGGATCCAAGCAAAAGGAGAGTGTTCAACCAGCTGAACTCCTTAACTCAACCATCTAACTCAGCCAAATAAACTCAAATGAGACAAATGGTCTCCAGGCCCCAACATCCTAGTTCATAGGAAAATACCATCTCAGGTCTTTGTAAGAAAGAGTAGTGGCAACTTCTGTGTAAAGTGAAATATGTAACTCTTATGGGCAAATATTTCGTATTGATCATGTCTGGCCAGCTCAAGGCTGGCAGTCTGAACATACTTTTGTACATATTGAACATATTAGGAATATAAGGAAAACAAACAAACAAACAAAGCCCCAGTTATTCGGGTAAGAAGGTTTTGAGCTCAAAAGCTTTTTATCCTGACTGAATGCAAAGTAAGTTATGGGGAATCTTTGACCTTGTCATTTCTTTTCTCTGACTGTTGGTAGTAAATAGATCAGAAATTACTTATTTCCTTACTTCCACTTCTCACTGAAGATCAGGGAAGGCAAGGAAACAGTATATTCCAGGAAGAGAGTGACACCTATCAGTTCCAGAAAAAGCTTAGAACTATCAAGTCGTCCCACCATGTGAACAAGCTTCATACATATGTATCACACACACAGTATGTTTCATCATCTTGATATGCCTTTCTCTTCAAGGCTTTTGCTTCTTGTAAATATTTTGTAAATATTACATTTTTCAGTATGACTCTTTGGATACCTTGGGTACCATGGTTAATGCTCACAGAGAAAAGAGCACCTGAGGTACAGGAGAGAAATCAGACTGACAGAATTATCCTCAGATAGCAAAAAGGAAAACAAAGCTAGTGTCTGAGCAGAGACAGGGAAAAGCAATTTCTACACTTGTGTCAAGAGATGGTTTTGGGTTCCCATGATGGCACTCCAGAGGGACCGAAAGCAAATATTTGCTTTTGAGAAGATGAGAACTTGTTGTCTTTATGGTTTCTTTTCTGACAGGGTATGGTCATCTGAAAGATGGGATAGCAGGATTTTGCCAGCTAAGATCAGGATACAGAGGGTTTGTTTTTATATATAAAAGACCAGGAGGATCCTGACTAGTCTTTTGGACCAATAAGGTGATAAAAGTAACAACTTACACAACTGATTGATCTTATGGTATATCTATGTTTTATGACTGCTCTTCTGCACTTCTTACACTCTCTCTAAGGGCAGTCCTAGTTTCTTTGTCAAAACTGAAGCAGATACGGGGAGCTTGTGGGCTGCTTTGGCTGATAAACTGGTTGAGAAAACCCTAAACAGCGCAAACATTAGCCGACAGGGCAGGAGCAGAACACACGGCTGCCTGACACCACATGGATGGCAGAGCCTGAGGAAGTGCTGGCACAAAATGAATCCAATCTTCCAGGCAGGCCCTGACCTGATGATGGCTGGTCCAAGTGACCTCTTTCCCTGGGCCTACGATGTACTGGTCTAAATTGGGTTTAGAGGATCAAGCTTTGGTTCATGTACATGTTTTGTGGAGTAAGAATTGCTGCACTGTTCCCCAACACCTATCCAGTCGAGTTAATACATTTGTGAGTACGTGTTGCTGAGCTGTGCATTTCTCTTCTAGTGGTCTTCCAACCCTCTTTTTCATCATACATTCACTAGAGGTTGTATCACTGGATCATGGGATACAAAGCGCCTAAGTGCAAGGAAGTGCTTTTTTTTCCACTGAAAGATTTATCAAGAATCAAAACAGGCTGCCCATGGGGGCTGGGTGGCAGGGTCACCATCCCTGGAAGTGTTCAAGGAATGACTGGATGTGGCATTTAGTGCTATGGTTTAGTATGGTGGCGTTTAGTCAAAGGCTGGACACAGTGATCTTGGAGGCCTTTTCCAACGTTAATGATTCTCTGATTTTATGAAAAGGAAGAAGGAGGAAGAAGGAGCATGAAAATCTTCACAGCTTTGTTTAAGTGCACAAATTTATCCCTCTTCTAACTCAGAAAAAGTTGGAAATCTTCAAAGTTCCTCAATCATCTTCTGCTATTACTGAACTCAAAATATCTTACTATTTCTAGGTGCAAATCTCCTTTACATCTGTTCTTATGATAGAGGCATTTCTGATTTTTCAATCTTAAATAATTTCTGATGTCTAGATCAGACCACTTGTTAAATCATGTACATGGTTTTTCAGGAGTGCCTTTGATCACAAGAATGCTGATGATTATGCGCAAGAATGACTCAAAATTAGGGAAGATGGATTTTTAATATTTGTTTCTATATTCTCCACACTTCTTAATTAATTTTTTCTAGTCATGACTGATAATATTTTCAATTGGTTCAGTAACTGGGATTCATTTGATCAGATTCTTGAAAAATTAGGAAGAATTCAGGACTGAAGTGCTACTTCAAGTTTGAATGAACAATGGCAATTCGTTATTTTCCACAGGATCATTGACATAAAATATTTAAAGAATTGATCTAATAAGGTAAGTTTCAAGAAAAAAAATCCTTTAAATGTTTTTTATTTTATTTAATGGGACTTATAATTGAAGGAGAAAATAAAAGAATAGATGCTATTTTTTATCATTTAGATATTTAGGCTTAAAAATGTCGTGAAATTGATTAGCTGCTTTGCTCTGGGAGATACACTCACAAACTGACTCATGTTAGACCATAACGAGTATGGCTTTCTCCTTGACTTCTCAGTTACCTTGCATGGCAAAAGGAAGTAAATCACTGCAGAGGGGCCTCCTCATCCTTCCCTTCACTCTCCTCCTCCCTCTACCACCTTCTCCAGTGATTCAGTTGATTTGTCCACCCCTTTTTATTGGGTATGTTTTCCTGTTTGGGCTGTATTGAAAACGCCCAATTAGAATAACAGGAATTTGATTTCAGTAAGCTTTGGACTTGGCAATTTTAAAGAACTTGTAAAAGAAAAGATGTTTTTCTCTTTTCACTTCCCTAAAAACTGGGAACAGGAGCTAGAGAGCATTCCTGCTGAATGACAGCACAGCACTCTGGGGTACCAGCCACTCCTCCAGCCTTGCGTCATCAGCAAACTTGCTGAGGCAACACTCTGTCCCTCCATCAAGGTCACTGACGGATAAGTTGAACAAGACTGGATGCAGAACTGACCCCTGAGGACACTGCTGGCTACAGACCTACAACTACACCCTCTGCCAGGGATGGCAACCCTCTGAGCTCTGCCACTGAGCCAGTTCTCAATCCATGCCACTGTCCACTCATCCAACCCACACTTCCCGAGCTTATATATAAGGATGTTATGGGAGAGAGTGTCAAAAGCTTTTTGAAACCAAGGGAGACAACATCCACTGCTCTTCCCTCATCTACCTGGCCAGTTATGCCATCATAGAAGGCTATCAAACTGGTCAAGCATGATTTCCCCCTGATGAATCCATATTGACTATTCCTGATAACCTTTCCCCACGTGCTTAGAAATGACAACCAGGATGAGCTGTTTCACAGCCTTTTCAGGGTTGGAGGTGACTGTCCAGTAGTTTCCTGGGTCCTCCCTGCTGCCTTCTGAAAACTGGAGTGATATTGGATTTCTTCCAGTCCTCAGAAATTTCTCCATCTCTTTATAATCTTTTAAAGATGATGGAGTTTGGTTTAGCAATAACATTTGCCAGCTTCCTCAGCACTCATGGGGCCCATGGATTTTTGGACGTTACGTTTACCTAAATGATCTCTAACCTGACCCTTCTCTGCAAAGGGCAAATCTTCCTTTCTCCTAACGTTGTCTTTTCCCCATGGCATGTAATTGCTGAAGGTTGGCTTTAGCAGTAAAGACTGAAGCAAAGAAGGCATTTGGTAACTGTGTCATTTCTCTATCCTCCATCACAAGGACACCAACCTCATTTGGCAGTGTGCCCACATTTTTCCTGGTCTTCCTTTTGCTACTGATTAAAGTGCTGGCACTTGAAGAAGTCCTTTATGCTGTCCTCGACATATCACATTTAGTTCCAAGTGGACCTTAGCCTTAGTGGTTGCATCCCTGCATACTCTGGAAACGTTCCCATATTCCTCCTATGTGGTGTGTCCTCTTGTTCCACGTTGCTCTAGACCCAGTAAAGGAACGTGAACTGCTTAGTTCAGTAGCTAAGTTATCTAATGAACTTTTACGACTGAATCGCCTGACTAGAGGACTGTCTCTCTTGTCAACAACAGTGCAGACATACTAACATTCTGGCAAAGGTGAAAATCTTCCTTAGGTGCACATACCTCTTTCATGGTAGTAGCTTGGTAGCAGTTCTTCCATCTGGCCATTCCAGGCAACCTTCCTGCCACTAGCTGACCCCATGTACCTCATTTTAAACTATCTTATATATAAATGAGGGAATTGACACAGCTTAAAAGTGGCAACTCCTTAAGCTGATATTGCCATAAAGAAAGGTAAGTGTAGAGCTTACCTTTGAATTGGCAGAACAGGTTTCAGGTAACTCATTGAAAAATTGCAGAACATAAACAAATTAAAATATAGTAAACAAGAAAGGTTTAAATTAATAAGAATAAAAAACCACCTTCTTGGTGGCAGACATATCACAAAAATTGCGGATGAGGATATTGCTAGTGATGTGTGCTGATAGTTCATGCTGTTCTAATGGATAGCTCATTTCTATAGCTCTATGCTAAGGAAATTAGTGGTTTGCTTTCAATAAATAAAAGTATAAATAAAATATTTTAATGGATGCTTTCTTCCCCCTATTTAATGGGAAAGAAATAATTTTATGAAGCTATTACATGCAATACTGAATTGGGGCTTATTTCATCACTGTTGATTAATCATGAAACCTATCTCATTAGCTTTATACATATGTGGCTTGTATCACTGCATGTGAGCTCTTTTTGTACACAATCTGAAGCTGCAGCCTGCGATTTTTTCAGCCTGGTCTGCATGACTGAAACCGTTTTGTTGATATCTGATTTTTGTCCTCTATCTTGCATCTATCTACTGGCTTCTAATTGAAAAATGGGTCTCTATTTAGTAAAAAATGAAAGCATCGGTTACATTTTTCCATCTACTTTTGAGAATTCTTAGGCAAACCATTGTTCCGTCCAGACTCTGCTAGAATGAGTCAAGTTCTTTTACTTCCCTATCCAGCTTAACTATGGCTTTCTTAAAATCCAGGGCGTTGGAAAATTGCAGTCTGTCTGCTGAATGTCATGTAGCTTCTGCAGCCTGTTAACATCAAATACACTACAGCTTTTCATCTGTTGGCCAGAAATATGGACATTTGTTTCTCAGAGGTCAGCAAGCTTTTTCATGGAGACGATCACTATAGTACCATAGTTCTTCTCACAGATTAATAGATTAAGCTTCACGGTGACCTGAGTTTGAACTTAAAGAGAAACCTATTCTCCAAGTTTAGCTGCTAAAAGTGCTCAGACTCAGACTTTTGAGCTACTTCTGGGTTTTTTTTAATTATGCTACTCACCTCTGTACTCAAGGAAACCGAATTCTGCCCATATTTCTGCTTGGTAGGATAAAAGGCATGTACAAGTGAAGAATGCGAATAATCCATCAGATTCTGTGGGGTAGGCAGAAAGTGTGTGGAATAAACTGCAGCACTAGAAAACGTGGTCAGCAGAAACAGGTGAACCTGGGTTAGGACTTGTAAGGACTTGGACCAGTGAAAATTGGAATAATTGTGTCATTTCCCTGAAACATGTGGATTTTGGAATCTGAATGCATGCATTCCCGCTCACCTCAAGAAAGGAGAAGATTGGGATTTGTAGAAAAAGCGTGAAGTGGATAAGAAATTGTCTACATGGAAGATGACAATAAGTTGTGTTCAAGGCAGAGTTTAGGAGCTAGAAATGATTACCGGGATCCTTCAACAAATACATGTGACCCTTATATAATGTTTTCATTGGTGACCTTATCATAAAGCCAATTGAACTAGGGAACTATGCTTATTCATGACACAAACCTGGAAGACATCATCTATCTAGAAAAACAGCATGGCATCTCACAAAAAGAACAAGCAGACCTTGAAAACTGAAGCAGTAAAATAGGATTTTATAGGGGCTGGTAACTTGGTACTTTAGTATTATCTGAAAATTGATTAGTTAGAAATTAAGAAGAATGACTTTGTGTATTAGTCACTAAAAGAGTAATGATAAACACTCAATATGCTTTAAGTGGGAAATTGGAAACTGTGCCTACAAAACAGACTGACTTGGGTCTACAGGGTCTTCTGTTGTCAATAGTCAGAATATTACATGTTACCCAGTGGTGTATTATACTGAAGGCATAAGGCTCATTATTAAAGAAAGAAATTAAAATTGAAGCCGTTGAACAGTCTGATGAGACACATGGATTCAAGAAAGGTGAAGCAGCAAAACAGATGCAAAAAAAGCCTATTTGAATACATAAAAGCACATGGGAATAGACTCAGAAATTTTGTTGTAGGGGGGAAAAATGTGATGGATGAGCAACACCAAGGGATTAAACTACATTCTAAGGTGAAGAACTACAAAGAAATGTGAATTGGGACACATTTTATGCAGACTGAAAATCTAGATTTTCTTTTACGTAGACTGAATGGTAATGATAGTAAGAGAAATTATTAGATTCTTGGATAAGCTTCCATTATTTCCAGCAGAAATGACAGGGACTAAAATCCTTAATCTATCTGAAGAAGGTATTTGATCCAATGAATTTCCAAAAGCTACATATACTGCCACAGAGGCACAGAAATTTTTTATAGTAGGGGACACAAAGACTATGGATGGTAATGTGGTGATGTAGAATATGAACTTATTGAGTTCCTGATAAGAGTTTTAGCCTCACATCAACATTCAATCTTTTCTTTCCCCCAAGTCAGGTTATATTCAGCCTATAGCATTTTAATGTCTCAGCCTCCTTATTGCATTCTATGAGTTCTAATTGCTTTTGTACGAAGATCTTGAGAGAAAAACTCCTACCCTGATTCTCGAATTCATCATGTTCATTACAGGAGATCATTATTAAAGATTTTTCTTAGGAAAGAATATGTGTTATAAATTGCAGTTTCATAATAATATATGAATCTGTTTCCAGGGATAACCCTTGGCATATACACATGGATTAACAGAAACAGTTATCTTGGACATAATGACTTACTGTCATTGTAATAAATGAAAAAAATAATCCCATAAAATTCTTAGAGTTCGTTACCCCATATCTAGGCAAATTTACAATGTTTTTTATTGTAAATTATACTCTTCAAAATCTAAAAAGTTTGGATTAGGCTACTCTCTCCAGCAGCAAATGAACAAATGCTTTAAAAAGAAAGAGAGGTAGATGGGAAATTAAAGTAAATGAAGCATTTTTAATGAAAACTATTAAAAGAACAAATTAGGGTAAAATGTCACTGTCATTAAACTATATTTAGCAAATGTCAGAGTTTTACAGAACTTCAGAGCCTTCATGAAAGTCTGTCTCATCAGCCAGGACAGGTACAGGAAAATATTATTTTCTTCTACACTCATTTCTTCTTCCAGCTTTAATGGAATGTATTTATGCTGTTCATTTCTGTGAAGGCAACCATTATAGATCTTTTCAGCAACACAACTTCAATATACACAACTGCCATACAGTCTCATCCTTTTATGACAAACCTAAGTAACACCTACAATGCAGTGGGGATATAAATAAATCCTTTACTCAGCTATGATGTATTTTGGGCTATTGTTCATCATGAGAGGACTTGTCCACTAACTCTTGCTGTTCTTTTAAAAGTAGTTTATTTTTCATTCCAAATACTTTGAGTTGTGGAAAAGAAAGAAATATATGGCTTCCAGAAGTACACAAACTTGAATTTTTCAAAGTATATTAAGCTTAGAAAAAAAATCTCATCTTTGTAATGCTTCAGAGTATTCAAGATAAAGAAAGTATTACAAGATAAACAAGGTCTTTCTTATTATACCTCTCTGTCAGGGCTTCAATCAAACCCACAATAATCACCAGAAATCAGTGAAAAGACACGCAGTTACCTTTAAGAGTATATAATTCCCAGCTGCTCAATTCAGAAAATGTTAATTGACTTCATGTTCTGTCATCCCATAAAAAGCCAAAGGTGCTTCTCTTACTAGTCTTAAACTTCCTTAAAATCTTGTGATCCTCATACGTGTGATTCAGTGATATGCAAGGAGTAAACCATTGAGACATCATTTTATCTTAACTCCCCACTATTCTGCTTTTCGGAGGATCAGTCATCAAGATCCAAAACAGAGGTAGAAGGTATTATTTAAATCACAGAATACCAGGTTGGAAGGGACCTCAAGGATCATCTGGGTCAGACTTTCTCAGCATAAAGCACTATTTAGGCACGAGGGACCAGCGTCTGGACCAGGTGGAGCTCCAAACTGTCTGATGTCGGGGAATCAACCATGTCCCTGTGGAGATTATTTCAATGGCTGATTGCTCTCATTGTGAAAAATTTTCCTCTTGTGTCCAGTCAGAATATCCCCAGGGGGACCGTTTACCCACTACCCCTCATCTTTTCCATGTGACTCCTTGCAAAAAGGGAATCTCCCTCTTCTTTGTAGCCACCTTTTCAATGCTGTAACACGGTGATAAGGTCTTACCTAAGCATGTTTTTCCCAAGGTTACCCAGCTCTCTCAGCCATTTTCATACATCAGGCTTCCTGATCCTTTGGTCATCTTTGTGGACTTCTCTGGATCCTCTCCAGCCTGTCCACATCTGTTATGTGCAGCAGGAACCAAAAGTGAACACTGTATTCCAGTTGTGGCCTGACAAGTGCTGAGTAGAGTAGGATAATGATTTCTTTATTTCTGCTGGTGATGCCCTTGCTGATGCAGCCCAGCATCTCGATGGCTTTATTTGCTGCACACTCACAGTGATCTTGTTGTGCAGCAGGTCCCAAAGACCCCTTTCCACAGAGCTGCTCCCCAGCCGGGTAGACTTCAGCCTGTGCTGCCCTCCCAGATTATGCTTTCCCAGGTACAAGACCTTACCTTTAGTGCAGTTGGCACCGAGTTGGCTTCAGCCAGTATAGTCTGTCACTCAGACATGCATATTTTCTTGGTAAATTGCAGGCAGTGAACTCCTCTTTTTATTTTCCAGTAGTGGTAAAAATCTGAGGAATGTTACCGGGAAATGCTTATGCAAACGTGCTTCTTTAGGCCTTTTGGGGCTATACCACCAGACTGTGTTACAGAAAAAGGAAATCTGAGTTTATATTGCCTTGTTTTTAGCTGTGATATTGCGGCAATAGCTACAATTTCTCTAGTCTTTCTATGATGGTAGAATGTAAATATTGTCTGAGCAGTCTATAAAATGAATACATTTTAAAATTGCTTCTTATAAGTGTTTTCTGTCTTCTTGGTATAGTGGTATTTTGTTATCATCAGTCTCATTGTATGTTAAACAGGTGGGGCTGGGGATTCAGCTTACCTTGTCTGAAACTAAGTCGTCATGATGTTATGCGTCCACATGAAGGCATTCTTTAGAGATATGTACCTCTTTCTGTGGTTATTATAGGGTGCTTGATGATGAGCTTTAAATGAGACTCTAATTTTTATGATAGGTAAAGTTAAACAAGATTCCTCTTAAATTCAAAATGTGAGGTTTGATTGTAATACTGCAAAGTATCTAACATACTCTTTTCCATTTGAGTTACTGCTGTGTTCTGGCCAACTTCTAGGCTCCAACCAGATAAATTACATGCCTTTGTAATTTGCTCCTTTAGTCCTGTTTACAGACTTAAAATTATCCTGATGTTCTCAAAAACTGATGTTTACATAATCAGGCATTCACCTGTGAAAAGGGTTGTTGAACAAGGGTAATTTTCTCCATGTAGAGTCAGTAACTTCTAAATATTGCACAATGAACTTTCCTGTTATTACTTGTTTGCGTCTTGCTGAAAATACCTTCCTAAAACTTGAATGGCATTAGGCTATGTTAAAAATTATTTGATGAAAGCAAGTGATGATTATTGGTTTGAAGGTATGGTAGTAAGGAGATCAAAAGTGAATTGTAATTCAGAGGGATTCTGCAAGATTATAAAAGGTCATACTTTAAATTTAGCACTGCACCATTTCTTTATTTGATTGCATGCAAATTGTTTACAGTATTAAATGTTTTCTATTTTTTTAGAATTCATTCGATGGCTTTTTGTAAGAGTGAATAACATAAAAGCAGGTTATGAGGTTTTACAGATAAAATAAATCTCTGAAATAATTTAAAATTCATTTGCCTTGAGACTTGTGGTTAATGAAAATTCTGTCATTAAGCTCCTTAATTTAAAAAACTGTACTTGATCCAATTGAACCTAATGTTTAAAAATAATTGTCATGCTGCAGTATTAACTTCACACTGGACTAGAGTCTTCCCTCCTTAAAGAGAACATAAATTTCTTGAGCATTGATTAAAATATGCAAAATGGTACCTACATATAGGTTTTGTCTTTCTTTCCCTTTAAATCTGATTATTGTTTTTTTACTCCCATTTCTTCTCCTTTCTCTTCATTTGAAAATGCATATACTGTTTGTCCAAATCCCATCTATATTTGTAGAAGGATATCACAGGAGAGCAGGCATTTTGAAAGTTTCACCCTTAACATGTGTAAAAGCTGTGTCTCTGCCACTAAGAAATGTTGGTCTGTAATGACTTCTGGAAACCAGATTCCTATAAGCAGTTCAGAGGATGTGTTTAAAATGCAGTTCGGTTTGAAAACAATTGGACAACTTTCACAATACTTAATCCTCTAAAGTCCCTTTTCATCTATACCAGATAAAATTAGCTATTACTGTCTTACAGTTATTGCCATTTTGGTTTGGGGTTATGCACTGTGGGGGTTTGCCACTGTCTGGGGGTAAGCAATCCACACAAATATGCAGGTTATGTGAATTGCTTTGAAAGCATTGCCGCAAATTATTTAGAAAACATAAGCTACTCTGTTCACTCGTATCTGAATTGCTTTTTGAGTATTATTACTATAAAATGTAAACCCTTCAGTGCCTGATCTGAAAAGCAGAGAGGCTCTATTTCAGTTTGAGAAATAAGAGAAAATTAGAAGGTTAAAACAGTAAGAACTGAGAGAATTACCAGTTTTAAAAGTGCCTGCTTTGGGATTCAGTGCCATTTGCAAGGCCTTCTTTTCTTTCTCTTGGATCTTATGTTTCTAGCTTCCTGGTTTTTCTGAAGCAATAAAAAAATTGAGGCTCTATTTCCCCAAGGGATATTTCTTAAAATTTATATGAATAAATTTCACGTAAGATGCAGCTTTCTTGAAAGACATTGCAATTTGACACTTGTGTTTGAATTTTAAGCGAGCTTAGGAAGAGCCATTACCACCTTAGGCAGATATTGCAGTCTATTTCTGTGATAATGAAGTAACTTGTGTTTTCCGTATTGAGTGCAATCTTGCTGAGAGGTGTCTTATTTGTATTCCCTCCTATTGCAGCTTCCCAAGTTCATGGAATAAATAACATTTAAAATCTTAATTTCGTTTATCATTTGTGCGCATGGAAACAGCACAATAGAAAATGATAGGGTTTTATTTCCTGTCGGAATGTAGAATGTGTCACTGAACCAGCAACAGCCCACAGGACTTCAATCGGTGTTCTTGATCTACTAGAAATCCTGGGTAAGATGAAATGTGCAAGTGCTAGGTCAAGGGAACAGAAAAGCTTGTGCGCTTTGAATTTACAGGGAAAGACAAAATGCTTTAGTGCTCTTTAAAAATGGTGTTTCTTAGAACTCCTTAAAGGCTTTTGGCAGCACAAATCATAGTCGTGTCATCACTGACTTCAGTCTTTTTATTTCCAGTTGTCCTTTAGAGTTTGAATTGTCTTTGTGGGAGGAAAAAATTCACTCTCATAACCCTTGCTTGAGCTAAGAGAGAGATCATGACAATAAAGGCTTTTCAGACTTTTTCACAGTCGCAAGATTAAATATGATAAGTAGCACAGACAAAGTTAGGGTGTGTTAGATTTGTGGACTGGATTGGCAGAACAAGTAAGGGCCATGAGAAAAAAAAAATATTTTAGAGGATTGGGAAAAGAAAGAATAACCACTGCCATTTCTGAAAGAAAAAAACCCAAAAAACAACTCTAAAAACAAAATTCAAAAGACAAAATTTCCATTTTGATTCATACACATAGTAACGTAACTCTAGTAAAACTCATATATTTGGAACAGAATAGTCCCAACATATAGAAAATCAGGCACAGATTCACAGAGAGTAAACAATATGAAATGACAGAGAAGTTCTGTTAAATAAAAGGTTTTATATAGACAAAGTGCACTCGTTTAACTGTTCTGTCACATGTGAAATTGAGCTCATGGAACTTATTTCAAAAGGCAAAATTTCCCTCTTGCACTGATATAACCACTCACAAGTCCAACTGGTTTAGGTTCAGATCATCAGACGCAGTAATGGTGCCTAATTCAGAGCTATGGTCAGCCGTCCAAAAACAGTGGCACATGATGAAACTGTTCTCGTCATCAAATGGCGTTATAGGTAATTAGAACATTGATGGATCTAAAAACAAGATTAGAGAATTAAATTGTAAATCTATCCACTCCAGATAAAAATAATCTCATGAAAATTAGATATCTAGAATTTAAGTAATTTGAATTAATCATTCAGGCATTAAGTGTAGTAAGTGGAAGACAAAGCCTCCTCAAGAGAGATTCTTCCCCATGTATCTCAGCTACATATTTGTACATCCCTGATTTAAGACTAGACTTATCTTTCAGTACAACTGTTCTTTGATGCTTGTTAAATTTCGGAGGTGTGGGAAATAAACTGGCACACTAACACATTTGCAGGAATATTTTTAATTTGGCTATTTGGCTATGCACTGTCAGCAAATGCAAACACACAAAATGCTCTTTGCCATTCACATTCACTCTGGAGAATAAGAGTTACTGATTGTGCATGAAAAGATACAGCATTCAAGCTGGACTAATGTTTCAAGGAGAAAGCATTTAAGGGCCAAAATAGTTTCATGACTTACTGACCTCCTTTCATGATGTCAAAACCAAAAGGTTACATGCTTTTTTTTCCAAATCACTTCAAGGTTGTCATTTCAAGATAGTTGCTTTTCCTGATAATACAAAGAGAGTGTAGCAAAAAGCCTTAAAACAATCAATATTTTGCAATGAGTTGCATGCTTCATAATTCCTTGGTAAATAGGGCAATGTTCTCTTCTCTGAATCCTGCATTTTGTCAGTGATTTTCTGTCCCTAACACCGTGCTGATTTAGACAGCCAGATCTTATGTCTTTGTGATAGAGTAATTGAGTGCTACAGATTCCTTTTAATCATCCACAGTACATTTCAAATGACACCGTACATTTTTTTCCATGTTTTGCCGAAATATGTCACCTGCACGTGTAAAATATAAAGGTTTGACTGGACTCTTACTGCCCTTCTTATCAAGAAACATAACTGGAGTGTTCAGGGGGAAAAGTAAGGGGCTGAAGGGTGGTTGAAGAATAGTCTTCGACCACTCTGGCTATCTAACCAAAGCTGTAGGGTTTCAAACACTCAGGTTCAAACCAGAGCAGGTGAGACTCTGCTTCACAGCAAGATTTCTTATGGCTCTATTCTGAAGTCAAGAGGAGTCATAACTAAACACAAAATTGTGCTGGGAAATGTAAATAGTAAATGTTGGTTTAAGTTTGTTTTGGTAAATCTGATCTTCTATCTCCAAAGAAGAGTTAAACTGTTCCAAAAGAATGATTTTAGGTTTGTTTTTCAGTTTTCTTTTTACTTTTCCTTCAATCTCTACCTTTGTACAAACTTAAATTAGTAGTCTAAAAATGTCTTTGAAGTACATATAGCAAGTAGAAACAGATTTATACTCCAAAAGAGGAAAACTAGGCTGATTTATTTTTGTTGTCCAGAATAAGACAGGGTTTTTTTACAGTGATGGTGTTAATTGTTGAATAAAGAATCAAATGAAATGGTGGGTTGTCCCTCTCCCGACATCTTCAAATAAGCCTTTTTTGGAGAGTGTACTCCCACCAAGTATGTGTTAATGGACTCAGTATGGTTGAAATTAGAGAAATATTATTACGATATTGGAAGTTAGACTACATTATGCAATGGTGGGGGTCTTTTTACCCTAAACTCCCAGGGGGAGAAAAATCACGATTCTTGCTATCTCAAGAGTTTTAGTGAGGCTGTTTAAAAATGGTCTGAGTTCTCTGCCTGGGGTTTGAGTCACTAACCATAAACCAGCTTGTTTGCAAGACATATGTCTATGTTGCCACGTCCAAAATATTAAACCCCGTCTTTCACCATTCAATTACTTAATCCAATGGGTTTGGAGACAATATATGCCTTTAGGCACAACATTACACACGAACAAGGCTACCCACCCTCTAGGCAGGTCTGCCGCTGGGTGACAAAGTCTGGAGTATGTGCAAAAGAAGTGAGATGCCTCATTTTTTTACTGCGGTAGTGAAATGGATCAAAATTACAAACCAAATCCTTCTTAGGCTATCCTCAATACCAGAGCTGGAGTTTTCAGATCTTCTGAGGTAGTCTTTTGGGCCAAGTTAGACCTTTTTTCCTGTGGAGATTCTTTCAGAGGAAGCATGTGATGCATTTTTGGTAACATAATTGAAAATTATGATCCTAGCTCCTATTGTCTCCCAGCAGAGTAGGAATAAGTCCCATTGACTGAATGACACTGAGTTGTAACCCACAATTTTGCATTTCTTTTCTGAATGGATGAAGTCTGGAGCTGAATGAACAAAGGGGCCAGAAAAAAAAAGAAAGACTATTATCTGTATTTCAGTGCAGTCTGTCAGGATGAGAATCCAATGGCTGTTTTGGATTAAGAAGGAGAAGGGTATTACCTACATAGTACATTTTCTCTCTATCTATATCTATCTATATGAGCAGGCATGTTCTGTATATTGCAAAACATTGCTAGAGGCAGATAGGAAAATGGAAGGAAATCTGATGCACTTGGATATGTATATGCTGTAGTAAACCTAAAACACACTTCCATAGCTATCAAAAAAACAAATGACTGCGCTACAGAAAAACCTATAGTATTCAGTGTCTACTGAACTGATAATTTCCTTCCTGAAGAAGGAAATCAATCTCTGCATTTTTTTTTTTTTTAGGTTGTGGTTTCTATTGTCGTTTATTTATTTATTTGTTTGTTTGTTTTCCTGAGTTTAGCTCTAAAAGAAAACAAGGAAAGTAAAATACACTAAATATCTTCTTTAAAATGTCTACTTTTGTAAAACTTGGAGGCAGAAAGGAACCATCTCGTTAAGACATGCAGATTCACATCCACTTTTTAAAAAGTAATAACAACCTTTGGTTCTGTATTTTCACCCAAATAGCATTCATGTATTTTAGTTACCAAAGTAGTCAATGTTTTTGGGGAGAAATTTGTTTCAGATTTACAAGAAAAAGAGTAAATAGTAAAAAGTCTAAAATTATCTCCCAGTTAAAGTGATTTTCCTAGACAGATGATATCTACAAATTTTTCATACCAAAGAGGAATAAAAATATGAGATTCTCAAAAGCATCAGACATAATAAACTTTTCTTCAAAACAGGTGAAAATAAGCTACTTCAATCATTGAACATTTAGCCATAGTCTTCTGTGAGATTGAGATTTTACTCAGTATTTCAAATTCAGTCAAGAAAAACCTACTTCTGAATTTTCTCATAACTGAAAGCCGAACTGTATTTTTTTCTAGAAACAACTTTATTCTTCTAGAAACAACATTTTTTTGAGATAAGTTGGTGTGACAACAATTTCTTCCCAATGAGTATTAGTGTGAGCAAATTAATACATAATTTATTTTTATTTTACTCATTAAGTCTGATATCAAAATAGGATTGAGGAAATATTTTCATTTCATGTCAGTTATACACAGGTTATTTGCAGCAGCCATGACAATAATGTAAATCTTGGTCTCCACAATGTGAATTTTATAAATCTTGAGTTACTAATTGAAGACCAAAATCTCTTGAATAAGAGATTTGAGGATTAATTTTTAAATCAGTTTTTAATCTGCTTATTCAGTTTTCATTACTGTGCAGAGGAAATTTATAATGAAAAATACAGTACTTAACCTTTAATAATTTTCCTGTTTTCAATATACTTAATCCCAAAGAGCCAAAAGACACTACACATCTGAAATATATTCTAGAGGAAAGGATATAGAGCTCACATCATATTACTTATATTTTATTTTACAGTAGATCTCTGAAACAAACTGTAAAAATATTTGTTATAACTTCACTTGCTTAATGTAACATATATACATTGATTTTTTAAAATATGAGATTTAACTTGTCAGTATGACACCGGACTGAAAATACTTTCCTAGGAAGTATTTTGTCACTTATGTGTGTCAAACACCACAAAATACAAATGAAAAAGAAGTCTTACAGCTAATAAGAAATGAATTTTTAAAGACATCACCTGCATAGATTCATTGATTTGAATCAGATTATACCCAGATGAATCAGCCAAGGACCTTATCACATGTAGATGAGCAAGGGTGAATGGAAATTAATCTTTAGTTGATTTTTTACTTGACTCATGGAAGGCAACAGGAGGTTTCTTCTCTTTAAAAGGACCGAGTTTTTGTACTAAGAATGGATTGACATAAAGGGTAAGATTTTATGAAATGTCTTCCTTTTGTCATTGTGCAGAGTTAGATTAACTGTGGTTACAACTGTTGGCTGCACAGAATAATATTTTATATAAAATCCACCAAAATTATTGTGAAGCCCATGATATCAACTTGCTTGCTTTTTCTTCGTTTTATGCTTCATTAATGTCTGAGTTTGTCTTTAAAGTTAGGATTTGACTTCAGGGTGAGTGTGAATCCCGTTCATGATACACAGATAATTGGGCATTAGCCAAATTTAGTTTTGGCTAAATAAGGAGATTTTTGCTCTTTTTTGAGGGATTTTTGTTGCCTTGTTTTACAAGAAGAAAATGAAAGAAAGAAATACACCACTTTCTTCTTTCTTGTGAACCTAATCTTTCATTGAGTCAAAGATGCCTTTGAACTAGGATATTCCAACAAAGTAAGGTGAACGAAATCAATAGTCTTGTAAATTAAATACTGTTAACAATTCCAGTAGTATTGTTATTAATTTATAAAACTCTCATGCAAGCAACAAAGCTAAGCATAACTTTTCCTTGTGCATATAGTTTTTATTTTCCTTTGTAGATTAAGAGAAGCATCTTGACAGGTCATTTTAGGTAGGATGCAACACCTGCTGCCACTAGCCAGTAACTAAAAGAGAAAGAGAAAAACTTAGCATTGGAAACCCACAGCAAAATCTGTGTGAACCCAGAGCATTTACATATGACTTTCTCTGTGATGCTTAGCTTAATCGCATGGGCAGATAACTATGTTTGTTAGATGACGAGACTGATATGATCAGTACCTGCTACTCTTTTTAACTCAAACCAGCAGTGGGACTCAGGAAAATTTAATGAAGGCTGGAGGAAGGCATAGGGTCAATACATGCAAATCTGACAGAGAGATGTGCACGGTTTCTGGCACGGATTGAGCCACAGTGCTGGCCAAGGACCCATTTTCAATCTCCTGTCTAGAGAGAGACTGAAGTTTCAAAAGCTTTCTTTACTATCTCTCAGATGCTCCTGCTCTGCTGCAAAAACAGTTTTCATGTCCCATGTTGCCCTAAGAAACAAAAGAGACACCACTCTGTGCACCTTCGTATGTTTATTCTCTTGAGACTTCATGTAGCGATCAATGATCAAGGAACTGAATGCACATCAAGTCATGTCCAAGGCCACCAACAAGCCTGGCTGGGCATCTATAGCAGAGCAGCGTTGGCATTTTTGCTGTTGCTGATTTTTTTTTCTGTTTTGTAGCATACACAAGTAGGAATTCCAAGGGGTTGCATATATTTTGAAAATGATAAATTCTAAAAGCCGGCAAGCTGTCTGCAAAATTAACCCTAAACTTGTATGGACCAGCTGAGTGTGGAAGGGACTACAAAGTATTTAAAGAGCCTCATTGATTTTCCAAGTTGTTTCCCCCCTCCCTCAATAGTTCTGATAGAACTGCTTCTGATTAGGAAGCTGGCCCTTTCAAGGCTGTTGCCCTGTTCACAGATCTCTTTCAGAAAAGCAAGAACTTTCTTTTCTTAACCTTAGATTGCTCTTGCTTTTATGATGCACAGTGTTAAATTGAAAGTAGCTAGGATGTATGAGCAAGGGTGAGGTTTTTTTTGGAGGGGAAGCATTTTTTCAGAAACTGCCAAAAGCTAAAATTCATTGAAGTCGCAAAAAGTCTTTTCCGTATAGTTCATTCCTTATATATTTCCTTTATCTTTGAACTGAAAAGAATAGCAATATCAATTTAATTCCAAAGTTTAGCAGTTCATTGATACCCAGTAAAATCATTCAAATTACATACAGGAGATGTGCAATTATCTTCTTGGTAAAACAGGCTCTAGATCTATTTTTCACTGTGTCTATGCACAAAACTGCATTTAACTACTTCACTGCTAAAACCCACTTCAAGCATTGCATTTTAAAGGAACTTAATAACTTCTTTTAATCCAAAATACTCCAAAAAATTTAAGTAGTGCAATGGTGCTACTTTCTGTTTGATTTAATGCTCTGAAAAAAGAGCTCTCTCTCTCCACTGTAATGGCTTAATCAAATGCTCTGCATTGTGGACGTGAAGACATACATCACTCCGCCTTGCACAAGACATCCTTTCTTGTAGAAAATAGTTTAATGTGTTAAGACTGGGCAAGAGACAAAATCTCAGAACAATCGTTTACTTGAGTGGTTGGGTAGTTAGGGATGAGGCTCCTCAATTTCAGTGTGTGTCACAGTGAATATTCATTTAACCCTGCAAAATGACAAAAGGCAGTTTGACAGCTTATGAGCAGGATGGCAGTGCCATAACTGTGTTTTAGGAAATCTGAGCTAGCATTTCTAGGCCAAGGGAACATATAATTTTTTCTAGGTTTGCACAGGGTTCTTTTAACCCATTCCACAGTCTAGACAGATAGGTCTCTTTTCTCTCTTCCAATTCTAGGTATAAATTTACAAAATTCCGTACTAAAATCTGGTATGCCATTAGCTCCAGTCACTCCTCTTGGAGTGCAGTGGCAGAGATCCTAATAATCAGGAGCCATTTTATAACTTCCAGCCCTAATTTATCTGTGCTGGTTTATGCAGTTATGCCCGTGCATGTACTTTAACCTCTAATTAAATAGAGAATTTTCCTCAATGCATTCATGTTCTTTTCCTACCGTTACATTTTCTAGTGCGGATACTCTCTATCTCAGAGTCTTCTTACCTCAGTTTGCAGGTGCTTTGTTCCATCAACTACTTTGATGGACCATTTCTGTGATTGTTGCAGCTTAAATGAAAAATTTTTTGAAGAAAAGTTTTTTTAAGAAATTTTTTGGATCGGCATTTTTGTCAAAGTTGTCTTACATGATGATGTTAACACATAGCTGTCTCTTTGAGAAATGGCTGTTGCTTTCTATTTATGTATCTTCCCTGCTGCATCCCATGCATGCATGTGCCATTCCTAAACACTTTTGCTTCCTTCTTCAGACTAGGTAGGAAAAAGTCTTCTTTATATTGCATAGCACTGTTTCTTGCTTTCAGCTTCCACTAGACCAGGTTGCTCAGAACCCCAACCAACCCAGCCTTGAACACTCCCAGGGACGGGACAACCACAACTTCTCTGGGCAACCTGTTCCAGTGCCTCATCATCAAGTAAAGAATTTTTTCCTAATAACTAATCTAAACCGACCATCTTTTCGTTTGAAGCCGTTTTCCCTTGTCCTAGCAATATGCATCCTTGTAAAAAGTTCCTCTCTCACTTTCTTGTAGGCTCCCTACAGCTACTGGAATGCTGAAATTCAATCACCTTCGAAGCCTTCTCTTTTCCAGGTCGAACAATCCCAATTCTCTCAGCCGTTCCACAGAGCAGAGGTGTTCCATCCCTCTAATCATTTTGGTAGCCTCCTCTGGAATTGCTCCAACTGGTCCCTGCCCCTCCTGTGCTGGGACTCCAGAGCTGGATGCAGCACTGCAGGTGGGGTCTCAGCAGAGCAGAGCAGAGGGGCAGAATCCTCTCCCTCACCATGCTGGCCACGCTGCTTTGGATAGCGACAGGACACAACTGGCTTTCCAGACTGCCAGTGCACGTTGTTCATGTCCAGCCTCTCATCCACCAGCACTCCCCATTCTCTCTCAGCAAGGCTGTTCTTCATCTGTTCACCCCCTAGCCTGTATTGATACTAGGGGTTGCCCTGACACAGGTGCAGTACCTTGCACTTGGTCTTGTTAAACTGCATGAGCTTTCTAAGTAAAAGACAAACAGCTCTAAGCGAGAAGAATGGCAGAAGCAATGTGTCATACGAATAATGGTACAGATGCAAACATATTTTTAATGTAACTCCCACAGTGCCCCACAGAGATTTCTTTAAATTGTAGAAATCTTTTACCTAATAAATGGAGAACTTACTGTCCAAGGAGAAAGTGTCTTTCTCCACTGGAACAAGAGGGTAGAATTTCTCTTGAGCTAAGTTTGCTTCACAGAATTATTCATCTGGCCTTTTTTAGGCTTATTTTCTAAAATCAGATTAATACTACCCAAGATGCCTTTACTGTCTTAAAGGGAGTCAAGAATGACTGCATGTCTGGTGTGAATAGAATCCCTTTTCCTGTGTCTGATTCTCCAAGACCTGTCTGCTTTCCTTTGACTCAGCTAGCTTATATTTTTGTCAAGCAAGACATATTATTACTCTAAAAGGAAAAGGAAGCAGTTAAAAGCTGAGCCTATTAAAGTACACTTGCCTCTTTGTCTTTCTCCAGACCTTATTTGTCTGTCTCCCAGTGTTTGTGTGTGAGATCTCTGCTTTAAAGAAAAATCTGCAGGAAGAATGCTTTAAAGAAAAATCTTATTTTCACTTGAACCTAAGGAACACCCAGTCAATTAAAGCAATCTATTCTTAATCTTATTTTATTCTTTCAGGGAAAGGTAGGAGGACACGCACACAAAAAGTTTCTTTCTTGCTAACATGAGCATGGGTGCCATTTTATAGGCCTTAAAAACGGAAAGGTTTCTTCTCAAAACCACGTAAATTTTTCATTGTCAGCATATAAATGGTTTGGAGCAGAATTTGACAGCTTTGTTCTGACTGTATTGTACTCATGGAGCTGTTTATCCGCATTCATAGCTGACTATTTACATTTCGCAGCAATCAGCAAAGGTATTTGTATGTGGAGTGACTCCTCACCTCCCGTTCAGGATCTTCACAGACACCTTATTCGCAATTTGGTAGTTTCTAATATTTCTTTGTATGATGGAAAAAGGTAGAAAATGTATTAAAATAACAGTTGGATATTATCAGTTGGAACTCATTCTCTATGATGTTTCTGCTAATCTGAGATTTTTAATTAAAAATAAAAAGCACCCTTATTTTAAAAATTGGCGTACTAACATTCTTGTGGACATTGATTTCTTATAGATTATTTCTCAAAAGAAGAGTAGTAGATGAATGGTATTCTGAGTAGCTGAAATAAGAGATTTGATGTTAATTAACCCTTAGCGCTGCAGCTAGAACTATTTTGTCTGTTTTGTAAAAAGCGTGGCAATGTATATATTTTTCAAAATATATCATACCTCCTGTTTTCAGTATTGTGAATCCTAGACCGTTGCTAATATGACATCATTATTTTTCAGGAACATGTTAAAAAACTCTTGCAAGTTCTGGGAAAGCAATCTCCACAGGAAGATACTGGGCTTACTTTATTTAAGTATGGGGAAATGGGGAGCGATATCTTTCTTTCATGAACGGCATGAAGCTGTTCTTTTACAGAGCTTTCTAAGCCTCTATTGTTGCTATACCCTCAGGCTTCTCGCTGCAGGTCTTCCTACTGCAGGAGGGATTTTCATTTTTGGTTCTGATTCATTCCTAAGACCACCCTAATCCAGTTGTAAATGGGTCATTCAGACTAAATAGTGAGAAGTAGCTCAATTTTAATGTAGTTATATCATTTCTGCAGTGTTGACTACAGTGAATTAATCTTAATGTTTGTCTACAGAAGCTTCCAGGCTTCTCTTAACTAGACCAGCCTGGGGACAAGGTGGGTCATCTCACCTAACATGGAACCTTAGGAACTCTCAGGCCTCAATCAGTGTTGTCGCTCTGTGTTGTACATGAAGGTCTCGGGGCATTTACTGCGATGCCAGCTGAGATAGGAAAGTCCCAGTTTTGCAGCTAGAAAACTGAAACAAACATGAAGTCCCAGATCCCTAAAAACACCATCAAATCCTTCTGTTTCCAGGCAATTGAATAGGAAATATGTGCAAGAACAATTTTTCCCGCTCTGTGACTGTTGAGGCACTCTTCCTATTTAGGGCATCCTAAAAAAGAAACAAAACAAAGGATTCAACAAGGTTCTTCTCAGAATAATACTCCAAATTATTTTGTGTGAGTCTTGAGGTTTTTCAAGTTGGTGTAACAGGTGGAAGTCTTGCTCCAAAGCTGAATGAGTGCTCAAGGCACACAGCCAAGAGTCTTAAAACTCTAATCAGACACTACCAGATTCGGGCAATCATACGGGTTTCCCCAGCTCCCTGAAAATGATAACCACAGTGTGGTCAGATGTGTGTGTCTGAGATACATGAAAGTGGGTTAAGAGCACACAGTACTTTTTTCATAAGTATAAGTTTTTGTTCAGTGAAGTCTTCACGTAAGCCTGCAGATAAACCCTTATGGCATTATAAAGTATCCCTCTATAGAATACTTGAACATCAATTTTCATATTTTTATCTATGATGTATGAGAACTTTTGTGATAAGTATCTACCAAGTTTTCTTTTGATGTTACCTTTACTCTTCAGAAAGAAAACAACAGATAGAATCCTTTGAATGGGTTACTTCTTCACATTCATTAAAGGGTCAATGACTGAACCTGACACTGTACAAAGAGTACACACAGTATCCACACTGGTTTGGGATACACGTCTATAAACCACTGCATTGAAATGACAGTGTGTGTTTGGATGTGCAACCCCAACATTTCCATTTTTCAGACGGAGAAAGGGGAAAAGAAATGAGGGGAGAGAAGAAGCAGGCTAGAGAAAAGAGCAGGAGACTGATCAGTCATAAGAGAAAGTAGCCATTATTAAAGAATACCACTTCTGAGTCGAGAGAATGGGCTAATGATCATACTTGTCAAAATCCCTGTTAACAGGAAAGTAATTTTTTTACCTTTATTTTCAACATGGCATTTTTGCATGGGAATGCCCTACAAGACCGTCAGCAGCAAGTTTGCCCAGAAGTGCTCTAATTAACTGTACCAAATGGCCTACTCCACTGTCATGTTAATGCCTTCTATCTGGCTGTTTGCTGGCCATCATGTATCATTGTTCAGCAAATGACAGCAGTCAGGTTATTAAAGGTGTAGATATTAAATTAACAACAGTGGTAAACATTGTAGCTGTACTTCACATCTCAGCAGAGCCAATGAAGTGGATGACACTGCATCCATGCTGATATGCTGCAATGACAGATGGGCGTCATTTAACACAATACATCAGTGGGCAACCCACGTACCACAGCTGTCCTCCACTAAATGAATTAGATCAGGGTAATTAATCTAAGGCAGAAAGTATTACTAAAGTGGGTCCTAAGCGGAATTAGAAACAAATGAAATATCCTGTTAAAAAAGGGAAGGAAAAGAAATAGAAAGAAAATAAAAAGGCTCATCACAGCATGAGTGTGGAAATGATTACTAAATATTTTAATTCGACACACAAAAGACGATGCCCAGCTCTTTGTGTGAAGGAGTATTTAATAAACACCCTTTTGTTCTCCAGTATTTTTATCATTATCTCTTTTGTCACATTGTGCATCAAGGAAAGCAACAACACCAGCAAGGGATCATGACCAAGATGTTAGATTTGATACAATAATGTAAGAAAATCCTATCACCTTTATTACTTACCTGTACTGCTGATGGAATTATTCCTAGTTACATATCGTCCACTTATATTGATTGACCTGTTAAATTTCTATGGCATTTTATCTGAAGGATGTCTTATTTCTGTTTTTGGCCTGCGGATAGATGTAAAAAAAACCCTACACAATTCCCTTTCCTTAACACAAAATTTGTAGTGTTTCTCCATCACTGTTGTTCTCTCCAATCTCCCCCACTCATATTGGGTCAAGAAAAAAAAAATAAACAGAGGGAGTAAAACAAGTTTGTCTTGCTGCCATTCTGGTCGGTTGCACAAATATTTCAACATTTTTTGCTATACATTGGTATCAATGTTCTATATGAACACATGAGAAGTTCATTGGGTTTTTTTTTCAATTAAAACCAAATCAATGTTGTAATGTGTGTTTGAGATCATAAGCAGGTTAAATAAGGAATGCTTACAGCTAGGGTATATCAATTATTTCCTAAATCTAAACAATTTAAAGAGCAGTTATAGAAGAAAAGCAACAAAGAAGAGCGAGCCTGAAAATCTCATTGTTAGTCTCGCAGGTTCTGTATTAATTCTGTTCCACTTCATTTGGTGTATGACATCTGCAATGGAAAATTTCCCTAAAGAATGTCTCTGACAAAGGCAAGCATTGATCAAGCATCATGTACTTGCTTGATGCTGTCAGCTCACTTGCAGCTTCCTCTTTATTCTTTTCCCTTTGCCTAAGAGAGCCATCATCCTTCGAAACACATCCTTCTCTGCAGGTAGAGGCTGGGGTTTGCTACTAGTTTTAATCTTTAGGGGAAAAGGGAGTTGTGGAAGGAGAATTATTTTGGGAATAGGTATTATAGCAGTGATTATGTTAGATTTGTGCAATGGAAACATATGCTACTACCAGACTAGTGTGAACCTGCAGGCAATTTCTGAAATGTATTGACTTTTATGAAAGTGATGTTTAAAAACAAGTCACAATATGTGTGGGAACTCCTCAGTGTGCTTCAAAGTGCATACGAATTATTAAATACCTATTTACTGTTGTTTCGGTATAGTCTCCATTGCGAAAAAAACCTTACTCTCTGTGAGCATTGCAAGTTCTGTTATTCCCTCCACCCTGCTCAACCAGAGCAGTCTTATGAAAAGATAACATGGCATGTGCTTGGAAATTCCAGCTCAGCATACTTTGTACACAAGTTGTTTCCTCATATGTGAATACTTTAAGAGTGACAGAATGCTAGGCCCTCAGTTGGTTTTGGTCAATACCCATACTTTTTCTACTTCTGTGTTACTTTTGCCTCTGCGGCATCATGAAAAATGTCCATCCAACCCAACAGCACTGCCTCTTACTGATCTGTTCCTGCTCTCATTGGAACATATTTTTCTGCCATGCACAAACCCCTAACTGCTCAGATCAGCTTTTCCCTACAGCCTTGAGCATGTAACACATTTCCTTCACTTTTAGTTTCGAGATGCAGCACAGCTCTTGTCTCTCTAGTTTTATACTGGTGGAATTTTCCTTTGCATAAGCAATCACGGCATGCCTTTCTTGAATAAAGGGACATTCTTATTTTCTTGTCTTCAGGCTTTATTTCTTCTCTCATTTTCACAGAAAATCAGTCAAATATCATTGGCTGAATCAAGCAGAATGTGGGTTTTATGATGCCTGAAAATGCATTCCTTTGCCATACATCAATGTTTTGAACCTACTCACACATGATTTCTGCATAAGTATGATATCACTTTTATCCTTGTAGACCTTCCATCACTGATGTCTTTTTTTTAATTGCTTCACTCTTATATAAAATCTTCACTCATACACAATTCCTGAAGTCTGGAGCATCTCTCTCCAAGAGGAGAGACCTTGGGAGCTGGACCTATTTAGTCTGGAGAAGAGTGAAAGCAGATTTCATTAATGCATTAAGAAGCTCAAAGGTGTGTGCCCAGAGGGTGGTGCCACACCCTTTCAGTGATGTCCAGTGATAGGACAAGGAGTAATGACCATAAACTAAAACACAAGAAAATCCCCTTCAACACAAAGAAGAACTTCTTTCCACTGAAGGTGGCAGAGCACTGGAACAGGCTGCCCAGGGTCTCTCTCTGGGGACATTCAAAACCTACCTGGACTCGTTCCTGTGCCACCTGCTCCAGGTGACCTTGCCTTGGCAGAGAGGTTGGACTAGATGGTCTCCTGAGGTCCTTTCCAACACTAACAATTCTGTGATTCTGTGATTACAGCTCTTTGATAGCAGGGGTCATTCACACCTAAGGTTTTAGATACAGTCATTGCTATGATTATTAACATACCCCAAGGTAAAGCATGGACTGCAATATAACCTAAATGTATGGAATATGTTGTCTGTAAGTTTAGGGAGAAATTAAATGCTTTCAGTTTTTCTTTATTGCACTTGTTCTGACTTGCAGAAATGCTTAGGCCTATGAAAGGAGTATCCTTTCACTGAAATTATTCCAGCAATTGGGTGGGGAAGCTGCACATGTTTCTTTTTTTTTTGACATAGAACGCTGGGAACTAAATGGAGACCATAAATTCACTTTGTGGAGAAGATCAAAACTTTGTATAGTAATAACTTCAGTTTCTATTGATTTGATCCCAAGTTGAATTGCTAGCTTTGAGGTGAAATGCTACAAATGACCCGTTACTACCATCTTCTTTGATGAGAACTCTAGATAAGGATCTACTTTTTCGCAAACCTTTGAAAATTAGGATCCGTAACAAGTATAATCAGCTGCATTGCAGAAAAATCATGCATAAACTAAGTTAGAAATAAATGATGATTTATCAAGGTGTCAGATGTTGTGTGGTGATAGATGAACCACAAATATGTAATAGTACATTTTGCACACTCATTGACGAGCAGCATCATCAGCAATATATTTCTATAGTTTTTGAAAATTAGCTGAAAACCTTAGAAGAAACAACTGCCACTTTGCACGCTCCACAGCGTCATAGTGCCAAAACCTTCTGATGCAGCTTCTCTCTTGCAAGTATTCTCAAATGTCAAGTAGTGGTGGTTTTATCTTCTCTGCTGATTGCACTGAAATTTGGAAGAAGTTTTATGAACTTTGTTAGGTGCTCATGCATATCTAGCATAAGGGACTCATCATCACTGCAGCCTTTATGTACTTTTGGAGCTTAAACTTTAATAATGACTATAATAGTGATTTTTATGAATGTGAATCTTTTTCCTAATATCCTAATATGGCTTCTTTTACAACATAACATTGCAGTGGTCACTTTACAAGTGCTACACGAGACATGGACACACCATCTCAGGACAGTGGAAGATTGTATTGAGATGAAATAGTATAATGCAATTTTTTTCTTGTCTTTTCAAAAAAAATAGCACCACTGATTTCAACACTGGTAAAAGCTGCTATATAAATACTCTGTGGATTGAATTTCCTGTTTGACTAAAAAACCACTTCACCTAAGAGAAAAGCGATTGTTTTCATAAGATTGATCAGTCCCACAAGGGATTATCCTGAAAGATAGAGAGTACAAATTATTCTGCATTACAATTTAATTCTATATATAATTTGCTGAATCAACCCAGAAAAGTTTACAGTGTTATGCAAGCAATGATCCATGGGGAGTGGAAGAACTAATCAGAATATGATCACATAAGATTTCACAATCAGCACATGATAACATCTCAAGACTGCTGACTTCAAAGGAGGAAAAGATTATTTCAAATGGCATTGCTAAACTTCTCTGCAATCTGCCTAGTTTTTGAGATTGCACTTCAACTTTTCTTTCTGTCCTTCTTTTCCATAAAATTTGCTCTTACTTTTTTACTGTGTCTTCTGTATGGAATTAAAGATAGTTTCTGATCCTGTAGTTCCATGAGAAAAATGTTTCTTAACGTGATTTATAACAAATGTCCTCCTACAATATAATCTCCAACTTATTTTTGGGGAGAGAAATTTGGTGGCTAGCATTTTCAAAAAAAGGATGAATCATAAATGTATTTTGCCAATTAAATGTAACTGGAAATAAATTAAATTCATTTAGCTTTGAATGAGTGTTGAAAATTAGTTTTGTAAGAGTAGGATACCACAGTACAATAGAAACTCATTTTTTTATGATCTATTTTCAATGTGTTATTTGATATACTTTTTCAGGTTTCCAAAGTAGCTGCCTATACATACACAACTCCATAAAATGCCAAATGTAGAGAAACAGAACATGGAACTGAACCAAACCATTGATACTATTTCAGAAACTTCACTGCACTTACTAAGTTTCCAGGGCTTTCTCTTATTGAATCTGTGCAGTATGTCTAGATAAGTAGTACTATCATAGCACCTCATGTCTGGTTCATGCTAAGTCTTCAGTAAGAACTAAACAATATTTTCAACTGATTTCCAGGCAACTGCAAAGATTACAAAAGGCTTGTTTGGCCCTAAATCTCTTACCAGAAGATGTCAGGTTATGTGGTCATAACCCTCTTCTTTTCCTGACCCGGTTTGATTAGGCTAATTAATGCCAGCATTTGCTTCCAGCAGTCTTTGCAATCTTAACAACTGCTCAGTATGGGAATGCTGCTGCAAGGCAAGTGCAGAGAGGCATGACTTTTTGTGTCCTTTTCCTTTCCTTACGCACAAGCACAGAGCTAGACTCAATAAATCTGTGTGATATATTTTATCATCCTTGACACAAGAACTGGGGGAGCAAGAGTTTCCCTGGAAGAGACTATTTAGTTCTTAGTGGAAATGCATGTGTTTTCATTCTGGGAGGTCTGGTCTGCACATTTTAGTCCTCATGGTCGGTAATGTGTTTTATTTCAGGGGGTGTGAATAAAGCTTACCTAATTTTCTGCTGCAGTGCATCATCTTCTTTCCATGTCTCTTGAAACTTAAAGGCTGCCTGCTAGGCTTGTTCAGCTCTGGTGTGCTGAAGCTTGAGCAGAGAAGTGTGCTGGAAAAGAAGGCGTAAGGATAAAAAAAGGGCAGGAAAGATGAATAAACTAATAAGAACCAAGTACTTCAGTCATCAAAGGAAGCAACCTTCTAATTATTCCACTCAGGAAGGAGTTCAGTAGGTCACTGTTTTTGTTTGTCAAAAATTATCAGGTCTTATTATGTTATAATCCATAATACTGTAGATCTTAGATAAGTCTTCCATGACAATTAAAGAAATAAACATTTTGTCTGTAAACCAGAAATAGAGAGATATTCACTCTGCTTCAACTTTTGCATCTTTGAGACAAAACCTAATATTAATCTGAAGCCAGTTTATGTGGTATTACAGGGCTTCCATTGGTTTTTAGAGGCTTTGAATCAGGCCCCCAATGAATGATGTCTTTGTTAAGGAATTATTTTCTCAGTCCTTTTCCTCTACTCTTCTCCATTTCTGTACCTATTTTCTTTAAAATAATCACATTATATTTCATTGACATGTTTTATGGTTCACTGAAATCCACCACTGGAATTACAATACAGAGTTGACAGAAATGCTTCATTGATTGTAGTGGAACTTACCCATGGATCTGTTTTACTAATCACAACATTTTTTATTGAATTGGTTCTACAGATTTCATTAGAAACAATTCAGCAAGAAAAATCCATTTGGATGAAACTAGAGTACAGATCTGTTGAAGTTTATTCACACCAAATTGAGGAATTTTGTGGCAAAGCCTAAAACATCATATCTTATGTCAACAAGTAAAATATACTGATGAAATTATCATCAGCACTAATCAGAAGTGAAAGAACATGATTCTCGTGGTTATAAACAGACCCAAAGAATTTTCAGGTCACTAAATTTCCTGTAGTTAATCTTGTTGTTATTCGTAGTAGTCTAACAAAATTTGTCCGTATGGTGTTATCTTGCACCCGGATTTGAATGGCACCAGGAGTGACAAGATGAGTTAAAAAGTAGTTGAGCTCCCAAGATGCAAAAGTGTTTCAGATGTTTTCAAAATTGCTCTTGATTTATATCATTGGAAAAGAAGAAAAATATTCTCAGTGATCAATTCCATAAATGGAATTTTTAATGAAAGACTGCCAGATAGAGTTAATTTTAAATTTAGAAAATGTACATAAAAATAAAGAAATAGAATTCCGCATCCACATAAAGGTCTCATATTTCGATGCATCACACCCTAGATACCCTTGCTTCAGATAGCAGCTTACACAGCTTTCAAATACATCAGTGAGTATTTAGATCTTGCTGCTGTAGAACAGTTTGAAATAACAAGAATTTTATTCACCAAATATTTCACAGAATGGAGGAGTAAAAGACAATCTTCTGTCACAAGGCAGAGGGATAATAAAGGAATGCTCGAAACACAAAACAAAAGAATGTGCACTAAAACTAGCATGTCATTTGTATCATCTGATACAGACCAAATATCACTAAAACTCCTGTAGGTCCTAATCAGAATTTGAGGGTATGAATACTAAGCAAAAAAGTGGGAAAGTTCCCTATCTGACTTAAATAACCTGCAGACTATCATTAGTGAAAAAAAAAAGAACACATCCTCCTTCCAGTGAACCCCCTCAGGCCCCCTCAAGCCCCAACACACACAAACACACACACACATGTGCACACACCACCCCCAGAAGCTGTTTAGGAATGAAGTGAGATATATTGCCTCATCTAAGTGAACAGATCGTGTTATCCACTACAAGTTATTTGACTTATCTTGACAGTCAAATGTCCTTCCTTTAACTCTATGAGACCCTTTCTCATTTTCCTACAGGGATTTCCATTTTTAGTTAAAATTGATGAAATTCCCACCCCCCCCTCCATTTCTATCAGTGAGAGTTTTGCAATTAGCAGTAGGTGTAAAAACAGGATTTCAGTTGGTGTCTCTGTGTCCCCCAATTCATGCCCACTGATCCAGGAGCAATTCCCTTATGAGATAATTAAATGAGGTCGATGAGAGTCTGTTCTGTTCTAATCAGTGGCTGAAATCATCGAGGTGTAAGACACAGACAGCCATCGCTCCTGGCCACAGGTATTTTCATACATGGGGACATGAAGGCTCTTACTGTTTGCCTGGAGGGCTTGACAGTGAATTTACAAAGTGTGAACTACAGGGCACGCTGGGTCTCTGGGTGAAGAAGGAAGTGGTTGGAGTGAATGGGAAGGCTGGATCACCCCAGAGCTTAGCTGTGCTGCAGCCATCCCTCCCTGCAGGTTTGTCAGCTGGCTGGGGAACTGGTGCTGTGGGTCCACCCTCATACAATTCCCAGAGCTCTTCATCCTCTCAACTGTGTGCAATGTCTTGTAGTCTTTCAGCCATTTGAAGACTCTGAGTGCCATACTGGGAAAGTTGTGTGCCCTTTTGCATTAAATGACACTGCTAGCATCTCCTTCAAATACCTTGCATTTATTCTTAGGGGAGAATTGTGTGTAGTAAAGCATTCAGCCGTGCTAGGCATTTGGCATCTTTTTTCCAATGTACACACTGTTATTTTTTTTATGTTAGAGTTTACAAGGTTGAAGAAATGCGTGTTGACCTGGTCATTTCCTTGCAGACAACAGAAGAAAAGTATTTTGTTTTCAGGAAACAATTACAAAAGGAAAGGGCAATGGCTTTCCTGACCCATTCTGGTAGGGCACTTCATTCATATAGATAATGGGAATAAAGGCATGCTGCATTTGTATGTTGGTATTGAATCGTTGGTGAAGATGTGGTGAGATGTGATAAGAGAGTGGATGAAATTGATTCAAAAGAAAAATCATCAAAACACACTTTCAAGCAGAGCTCTTAACAGAGTGCTATTCCTGTATTCCCTTTTATAATTAACATCCAGTTTTTATCAGGCTTCTTTCTGAAGTCTAAATAAATGCCCCTATTGTGTGGCTTCTGGCTTATATCTTGCAGAAGACACAGGTTCTAGTTCATCATTAAAAACAAATCCTAGTTTTATGAGCCATATAAAGAATAAGGCTGCCCATGGCTATAATTGAGTTGCTGGGTTTTATCTCACTACAGTCTGTTGGGTGTCTCTCTAGCTATAAAACAAGCAATTTTACAAAGACCCTGCGGTGCACAGAGCAAGACTTTTGGCTTTCTAGTTATTTAGTTCCCTGTTTTCTCTGCTTTTTTTTCCAGAGGTATCAGATGCAAATTAGGTTTCTAGTTTCTCTTATCTCTTTGTTCCTTCTAAAGCTGAGATTGATAGCTTTAAGGAGATCAAAGTCAACTTTCAAATGTATCCCAAATTGATAATCTCCAGACTATCATACACCTTGTACTCAGAACAAAAACCTAAAATCCATAATGACATGAGCATGGTAAATATGGTTCTTCTGTTAGACTAAGTAAAAGTAGATTATACATGTTTTTTAGACTTCAAAGGCCTGTCCTGTTAGTCAGGTTTCTTTAAGGTCTCAAAGGCACTGTGCACTCCCTTTTGTGTAAGAATAATAAAAGACACTGCAGCAAGAACTTGAGAGGATCTTTTTCCTGCTAACATTGCAGTTTCAAAGATAAACGGACAAAACATTTTAAGAAAAGAAAAGTACGGGCATTTCTAGTCTATTTGAAGCAAATATAGAAGTATAATGTGCATCAAAACTGGTTTTTGCTTCATACCTGACTGTAGTAGATATTAGTCTATTGTTTCAGATATTCTGGCCGAACAGGTCACTAAATAAAAGAGACAAAAATGACGGGCCCTTATATTCTCTTCCTATGCCAAGAAAAATGAGGGAGAAAAATGCTCATTTCCAATAGAGTGCAAAGTCTGCAGGTCTAGTCCAAAGCCAGTTCCCACTGACACTAATGAACAATGACAATATTTCCTAATGTCGATATTTTGGACTGAACTGCCTGGAGCAAATGAGGCTGCAGTTGGGGCCCGCAGAAAGTTGCACGACCAGGGACATGTCAGAACCATCGGTGCAGGTCGTGTGTGCCTGCACACTGTCCCCACAGAGCCGCTCTCCAGCAGTGGCCAGGCAGCTGGCAGGTGGCCACAGTGCTTCCTGGCTGGCAGCCAGCGGCTCTTATCTGTGCCCTGGTGAGCAGGCTGTAATAACTAATCCCAAGTTTAAGGAGAGGTTTTAGTATGAACTCTATGGGAAAAAGTGTCAGGAATAGATACATCCTCCCTGCCAGGAGTGCCTCTGATTTTTCTTTCACACAACAGTTTTTTTTTGGAGTGCTCGAAGGCAGATGTTTGGAGAAAAAGAAATTTTGATCCTTCAAACTTTCCTCTTCCAAACTGTTCTCTTCCAAAATAAAAGGATGTTCCTGTGTATGTGCAGGTGAGTGGGGGAAAATAATCCTGTTGTTCAGCATAGATAAATACTTCTGTGATTTGTACATAAAAGCATTTGCACGGTAATCTGTTTGTGGGCTAAGAAATACATTCTTTCCAACCACATGTCTTCCTGGTATAGCATTGGGTGACAATTTGATCCTGTATATGCATACAAAATATATGTTTTGTTATTCTCTGTGCAGTGCTGGAAGCACCTGTGTGTTTCCCCTATGGGAAGTCTATTGTGATGCGACAGATCTTCTCAGACAGCACTTCTGGGAAATATCAGAAACTCTACACAGCACTAGAGATGGAAGAAATAGAGGGGTTTGAGTGGTTTTATACTTCAAAAACTCTTAGAGAAATATATTCTGAAAACACTAGACTGTCAAAAAAATTCCCTTCATTGACTGGTAAAAAGCAGCAGCTATCCTCATGTTGCTAACTGCTGTGTCCCAATTCCCACATCCAAGGATAAGGAAATGCATTGGTCTCTCTGGTGTAGTCACTCAGCTGAGGCTGCTGATAAAGGTGCAAATTGTTGTCAGTTATCATTACTTGGTATGTGCTATAACATACCATAGAAAAATAAACTCTTAATGGAAAAGTACCTGAGAATTAGTGACTTTTCCATATGCAGTTAAATTGATTCATGACCATAACCACATTTGAAAAAAAGCTGTATCTGTGACAGTCTAAAGTGAAGAAAACAATCCAAAAAAATTAGTAAATCTGATTACCTCTGGAATGCAACCAGGCTCTAAATAAATGTTGAAAAATGAAGAGCCAATGGTTTCAGTCCACGAGTGCATTTAATTAATAGAAGACGGAAAGGAGAAGGAATAAAAGTTACAGGAAAATACCGACTAAGGAGTCATTTTCTCACTTGCCACCACTTTGACAAGAAGTTCACATGAAATTCTGTAGTATAAGCCCCTCCTGTCACACTTCAGAGCTCTGCAGAACTGGAAAGAATGAATAAGGTGGGAAGAAGTGGAGAACTGAGCTCTCATTTTCTTACCCCAGGTCTGCTGACATCTGTCCGCAGTTACACAGGTGGGAAGAAGGGATTATATTTGTACGTTGCCAAAATGGATCAGAAACATCATTGGTGGGTTTGCTCTGCTGGTTCCATCTGTCTGTGCCTCAGTGCACATGCAAGGTATTTTTAAGCCACCTGCTGTTGATACAGTGGTTTCTTTTTGTTTTTTTTTTTTTTTTTCAGAGTGGCATTCAGACTTGCAAGATCAAAGTATTGATCAAAATTCAGTGAAAGGCTTCGTATTATCCCTAAACCTTAACTTGCCCATCTAGATTCCCATTACACTAACCCCTGATGGGCTGGGACATTTTCTGAAGTATTCATTTCTCACCATAGTGACACTACTATTATAATTATGGATGCTGCCTTTGATCATAACAAAATTATACTGACAATATGGACTTGTTTTTTCTGTACTCACTCTCACTCCAGACTTGGACCCAGGTGGGCTAAAGAAGGTTGAACTTAATAACATTTTGTTCCTTCTTTCTTTTATGATAGTAAAGAAAAAGTAACAGGATGTAAAAGTGCCCACAACAGGAACTGTGATGTGTGTCATCAAACACTAGAATGTGTCCAGTAAAACCGGTAGAGGAACACAACTGTGAAAGCTCTAAGTTCTATGTCTCCCAACTACTGCAGTGCCTGTTGAGCAAACTGAGAATTTACTCAAATAGTGATTTTTTCACTGATAATTAATTTTTTTTGTATTTTTTAAAACTACTGGTAAGAAAGAACTCAGTGTCAGAGGAAGAGCTTCAAACAGTAACTGTAAAGTACTAATAATTTCTATATTTTTCTATTTATTTGAGGAATCTCTAATCACTTAAGTCAATATTTTGACAGTGATTTCTACCAAAACAGGATTTAGATTTTACTATACAGGGATTCTCTGTTCCATCAAAGATTTTCAACAGTGAAGAATTAAATCTGAAATGTCAGCTTGTATGGTAAGTTTGCAATAATCGATGTGAAACAGAGAGATTTTTTCACTTGTAGTGTTCCTTCCGAATATCTTATTCAAAATCAGGCAAAAGATAGGAAATTTCAGGAGATATTTTGAATATTTCCAAGGGAAAGAAGAGGCCAGGCTGGTTCATTCTCACCCCCAAAATATCTTTATAGTAAACAAAAGCCAAGCAAAACTTTGTGAATTTTCTGCTTGCGTAATATGCATAAAAGTCTGGAGGTATAGAGATGCCTGCGTATGCATACACATATATGCCCATATAAACCAACTAAGAAAGAAAATGTAAAGAATCAATTGTTATAATTTCAATATTTTAAAAATTAAATTATTTCAATGAAATTTAAATGAAATAATGATAACAATAAATTAATTCTCATAAATTCAGCATAATAAATTACTTTTATTTCAAAATATTGTTAATTATTTTTATATCAAGAAGTGAGAAAAAAGAAACTTTGGAAGATTGATAATACAATCATGTATATATCTCTGAAAATATGACTATAAATATGAAAAACTACTTTTAAATGAGCCATATTTAACTCCTGGGAGATAAAAAATAAAGCTTCCTAAGCACAATTAATGCAAATATGAAACTACACTTGGGGACGCCTCCTACGAAACGTTACTATTGCTTATCCCAGAACTGTCCATGATAGGGCAAGACATTGTCTGCAATTTAACAGTCTTTCAGCAAAGCAAGTTGCTGTCAGTAATGTTACCAAGTGTGTTTTGAATTTATGATATGTATTAGCTTATTGGTCCACCTGGGATTGTAACTGCTTGGGAATCAGGAGCCAGGGAGAGCTGTTTCTCGGAGCCATCTTCCAGTCAGGTACAGCCGTGCTTTATCACTCCAGCTGTAGACTGTAACCCCTGCCATACATAACCTAGCTCCAATACCTGTGAGGACACCAATGTACAACAAATGACTGTGTAAGGACTGTGTCTCAGGCCTGGCCCACTGGATTTATGACAGATAATTCACCAAAAATTTAATCTAAAGAGGTCACAGAACATCAGACATAGCCAGATTTGAGGTCATCTATTCTTTTTGGTCACAATAGATTACTTATGTGTTTGGATCTCCCCCAGTACTTCTTTAGTACATGGTATTGTGAGGTTACAGTAGTGAGATTCCAGAGCAAAGAAACTGGTCCTGTGGTAAGCATTACAGTATAGGCGTTGCTAATTATTTATTTCCTGCTGTTAAGCAGAAAACAGGCTTGACTGCCCTCACAACAGCTGCAGCATTACAATGTGTGAAACACTACGAACTTTATGAGCCTGCTCTCCTGAAGAGCTCTGGGGGCCATGGGTATTACAAGCAGGTAGACTAGTTGTCAGAAGTGCCTTCTGAAGAGTCCTAGTGCATCAGCAGCAATTAATGCAGGTGGTATTTTAGACAAGGGAGCTAATGAGCTTTAATATGCATGCAGGTGAGGGAGTGCTGAATCAGTAGAGCCATTAATGAACCTATGACAGCCTAATTAGCTACAATTTAAAATCTATGGAATCTAATCAGAAGAGCTGAACACTGCTGCAAATCTGTGTATGAATGAGTCTTTCTAAATACTCCAATCTGTTGCTTAGTCACTGATTGATAGTAATTGCTTTTTTTCCCTCCATTGTGTATAGGAAAATGCCCAATTTTGTTCTGATAGAGGAGGACACAACATTGAAGTTAAATGCCTGAGATGTTTGACTGCTTAAGTTTTAATCAGGATATGTTTAAAAAAAATCAAAGTAAAATTAATTTCCAGCCCTGAATATAGATGATTAAAAATACACCACCAACTTTTCATGTATTTGGCAGGCAGAGATTATATAGTAGTTAATCAACTCCAAATAGCTTATATGAAATTAAAGATAGAACTACAGCTGAAGTGGCATAAAATACACATATTAATATAAGAACTTCTTTATATAGGAATGTTATTAAACTCCTTAGATGAATGATTTTTAATACAACGAAAAGAGAATTTTCCTATAAACGGAGAACAATAATATCTCCTGAATGTTGTTATTAAAAAAAATCAAAAATAATAAGAACCTATTATAACCCTACTACAAAACATTATATTTTCCTTTTCCAAAACCATTATGGGAAAAAGAGTATTTAGTAGTGCACAGCCAAAGTACACAACACAACTAAAGGCTATGTCCAGTATTCTCACTGAGATATGAACTATTCTAAATGGAAGTTTTAATACCTGAAACACTGAAATTTTCCTTGTGTTGATGGCTCAGACCTTACTACTTTATGCAGGTGAAATCCCGTGAGAATTTTCCTTTACTAGCCAGCTATCTCTTGCAATAGTACAATAGGCAGATAAAAAAAATAGATTGGTGAGTAGAAAATTGCTGAAGAAATGAGAACACCATTTTTTACATCAATTTACCAATCCCTGGCATCCTTAGTAAACATTATTATACTGGATATGGGTATTAAATGAATCTACAAGGATTTGCTCTTGTTTGAAGTCTTTACTATTTTTGCTATTTTGCTATTTTTTGAGTTCATCGTGTTCTGGGTCACTACTGATATTTTCATGTAGATACAAAGTATTTGAAAACAGGAAAAGTGTAAGATAGAGTTTTAAGTCACCCCTAGTGGCCATGAACTTAAAATTGCTATTTACTGAATATTGCTATTGAATATTTATAGAATATTGCTATTTATACAGAGCAGGTTGATCAAGAAGGAAAAGGAGAAGGCAGGATGCTGGAAGGGAGGACTTGAGAGACAATTTACACCTTAAAGATTGCTCCTTTTTTTTCATGGTATTTGAGACCACCTGATGATCTCGACATCCCAGCTTTCCTTTCTTGCCACTGTACAGGTGAATTAGGAAATACCAAGGGGAAAGTACCATAAGGATGTTCTAGGAGGAGCTATCAGCTGTGCTACTTGCTTTCTCCACAGCCTCCAAGGGACTGGATTTCAAGTAGAAATTGGTCAAGAAAACAGCATCGTTCAATATTTTAAGTTTTCTCCCCATAACATATGTTAAGCCTCTGTTTTCCAGACTTAGAAATGCATTTTCAGTGAGGCAATTTTCTGAAATGAGGTCCCATACTTTTCCCCAAGAAAAGTTTAACGGGAACTCAGTGAGAAAAGGCTCAAATGAGACACATGCTACCTGAGAAACTCCTGGAGACAATCAGAGGCTTCAGGCCAGTTTTGTAATCTGAATAGCTGTTTGTGAGTGTCTTTCAGATCATGATGCACAGAGTGATGACATCCTGAACAATTCTGAATTAAGAATAACACTGAGAGAATTGCTGTCTGATCTCAGACAAATCATGGACAGAAGAAATAGTGAAATTCATGGAATCAATAATTTGCTAGGAACTATTTCCTTGGCTGTAATCATCACTGCCACTCACAAATAATTTCCTGAAGCAGCAACACTAGCTTTACTGCAGATGAACTTTATTTATGGGACTGTTTTTTAAGATCATAAAGAGACTGAAGTTTGATTTAACATAATCCAACAGCATAATCCTCTTCTTTTGATAAAGTGATCAGCCACATCTCAATAGGTTAAATTTCATACACATTTTTACCTTTCAGTCCTAGTTATTGAAATATACAACAGGGCAAGAAATAAATGAGGACTGTGCCTGATCCTGAAGTCTTTATTCATGCAAATAGTAACTTTGCTTGACTTGTATGCAGAATCAATTCTTACGAGGTTCACTGCATTTATTTTAGCTTTCCCTAAAAGTAGTGAAATGTTTTAATGTCATGGACATGTATGTTATAATAACCACATTTTCACACAGTAGGTTTTGGTTGATGTTCATCTTTTTCTTATCTTCTTTGCTCTCTGTGTTTATACACACACATATATCTATTTACATTTATGGAGGTAGTTACTGTGTATATAATGTGAGTTTATTTTCCCTGGTTTTATAGTAATGCTGCTTAGAAGGCTCAATTCTCAGTTCATCATTATTGCTAAGACCACGGATATTTTTCATGTCATTTTTTCCTGTCTTTTTTTCTTCATACAAACAGATCAGAGCTTCTTATCATTGTGATTGTTTCATCCACATCACGAAGGAGCATCCAGGGCCTGACTTCTCCTGGGCTCAGTGGGGAAGAGCAGGGATACATAGAATAAATATTAGAGTAACATGTCTGAGAGTAGGGGTTTCCTGTTCTTACTACCACAGAAAGTCTGGCATGTTAGAATAGAAGTGAATGCTGCTGGGAGAAGTCATGGAATCTGACTTTTCTCTTTGCATAGCATCAGTAGGCATGGTGGCTTTCCAAGGCTTGGGAAATGCATGGATAAAGCATGTAGCCAATCTAGGTCTGCTGAAACACAGCAGAATCACTGTGTCATTTGTTGCTCCAAGCCTGTTCCTAAACGCAGCTGGAGCTTTGGGTTATCTAGATGTTAAAGAAGTTCTCTGGGTTGACAAACATGGCTCACACTGGTGGAACAAAAATCCTAGTGAGAGATGTAGAGCACAAGTATTTATGAGGTTCATTTTACTGGCATGTGAGGCAATGGCCTGGAGTAAAGATCGTGAATGGCCCACCTTAGTGCAGCAAAGCTAGCTGATCATGGTTGGTTTGTATAAAAAAATAAACATGATCTGTGGGGCTAACAGGTATATCTGAGCTTACACAGCCAATGCCAAAACCAAGCTGATAACTTGGAATGACTGGGTTGTCACTTCTACCATCGTGTATCAGAACCAGCCCCACTGGGGCCAATGGAATGACATAACATTGTAGTAGGATGCGACCCTGGAATGTGCCTACCTGGTAATTAGGCAATCCTTGGCTTCTTTAAAGATACTGTGCTTCCATGCAACCTTACGTACCGCCCTCACAGAAATACAACTGAGATGTACCACGAAGGATGACCGATTCCCAGGGAAAATTGTGACTTGGCTGGAAAAGAAAGTTTTAGAACAGCTTCATCACCCCCTCCAAAACAGGCTTGCAAGAAATTTAATTTAAAATATAATTTAATTTAAATAAATCAGCTATTAAAGTTGGTGAGCTTATCAACACTTAAACTTGGGGTAGCAGGGGCCTCTCACATGCTTCTGTTTAAATGCATGTTGGACATGCTTGTTGAATGGGGCCAGGGAATGTGACGTCATGAAGAGTGAAGCCACTGGTGAACAGAGCTGTCTTTATGCCCAACTAATGCAAAGCAAGCTATATAAAATTATTTTAAAAGGATTTTTTTCTCCCCCTAGTTTGAAAATAATTTTATTTATTTATTTCACACAATGGAAATTTTAGTTTTTATAGTACATCCTGCTGGTGCAGAGTTGAATAAATTTATTTTAAGCTGGCTGGTAAACTGTTTTCTTTCTGTACATCTCTGGTGATGCATTTTTTAATAAATTATTTTTAAGGTGGCTGTTCCAGTATTTTTCTTAGTTCCTGCTGTGGACATGAGTGCTCTAATAAACAATTTTTTGAAGTGACTAGTTTTGCATTTTTTTTCTCCTGTATCCTGCTGTTACAAGTGCTGTAAGCTTGTTACGTGTTCATTTGTTTTAAATAGCTGCTGTTCCTTGCTTTTTTAGAGATTATTCTTGTACATTAGCCTTCATTTTGAGAACTTCTTTCTCTCTTCTAAGTAAAACTAAATAGGAAAAGGCACTGGAACAGACTTTTACAAAAATGTTGGTATTGCAATTCACAGGAATAACTAACCTCAGGACTCAGTTATAATGGCATGTAACTCTTCCATACCAAGGTACGGCATTGACCACTAATAGGTTCAGGCTTGTCACATTTTCCCAGTTTTAACACATTCTAATTACCCTGGTGGAGCTTGCCACAGATGGGGAGCTCACATGGAGCTACACCAGTTTGTCTGATGCATGGTAACGTTTCAGGATGTGCTAACTCAGCCATGGGTTACAGTGCTGACCTCTTCATGGCAAAGAGTAAATGCCGCCATGTTCAAACTATTCCTAAATTTGAGTTCCATTGATGACTCTCTTGTTAATAGGACGCAATTTCTAGAAATGTTGCCATGTTTCGTATTGATTTTTGCAAGTTTTTTGAAAACCTGCCCAGTTTAATATTTCATTTTTTTAGTGAAAGCCGTAATTTTCATTCCCCCAAAAAAGGAGTTAAAAGGGTTGAATAATTTAGAGTAGAATTCAATATTTCATGTGAGGTTGGCAGTTGATACATATTTTGTCTTGGAATAAACAGTGGAAAAAAAAGATAAGTTTTTTCCAAATGAAAAAAATGTTTCATGATTTATCAGAAAAAGCAATTAAATGAGAATTCCAGTATTCATTCAGTCCCCCTAGTGGACTACTGGGATTTTCTTAGCAGACCAGTGCTGTCAAACCTAGAATCAACGGCAGAATCAAAGGAATAGCTGTGAGATCAGAATGCTTATGCAAATAAAATGAGAGGACTAGAGAGATACAATTACGAAAATAAGGAAAAGCCCTATAGATTTTGAAAAGTTTCGTATCAGTCAACATAATTATCTTGAGGGTCGATACACAGTTGAAGCTAAACATTTTGGTTCTTGATAGTCTCTGGGCCTTAAAAAACCAAAACAACCTACAAAAGAATCTCAAAGGTGTGAAGTACTTACTTGCTCTCCAGAGGTGTGTCTTGCTAAAGAGAACACCCGGATACTTAAATTTTGAGCAAGTGAATAAATGTGAGACAAATCCTACTTTTTAATGGAATTGTGTGAACCTGGGTGCATTACATGAGAAAGAAAAACAGTTAAAGTGACTAGTGTCTCCAGTCACTTCTTAGATTAGTTCCATCTTCTAGGTTGAGATTATACTGGTTCACTGAATTTCAAGGAAGTTCCGGCAACACTGAACTGAAGAGAAGGTTCAGTGTAGTTAAGTGTTAATGCTTGTTTAGACAGTCTCAGTGCTGGTTTCAAAGGGACAGCTTTGTTTAACTGACTTCTGCCTCTCTGATGAGCAGTGGCTTATGATGGACCGTGGTTTGCCTATTGAGGATGCACGGTCTGGTTTTATCTCCCCCATAAATAGTTACTGTGCAGTTTATAAACCAGTCCTTGGACAGAAGCAGCCATAAACAGCACAGTGATCTGTTCCGACAAGCATTTACTCTGGCCAGAGAAGATTAAGACAGAAAGGAAACTCCCTCATGCCAGTTACTAGACAAAGATGTTGAATCAGAACATAAACATTGATACTTTGTCTCAGGGGGTTTGCCTTTTGCGGGCCAATAACCTGAACAACTAGAGCTTAATTTATTGAACCCCTGCCCTAGTTTTGCATTGTGTTTTATCTCTCTAAAACATATTTACCTACAGATTAAACCATACAGCAAACTGAACGGAAGATATCTGTTCAAATACTCCTGTATTCAACCATTCACACTTCACTGTGGTGGGGATTCAAGTTCTTTATACAGTGCATGGAGTTGAAAAATCAGTTTTCTCTTAAGAAAAGGGCATATCGTGGTAAAAATCTGATTGCAAAACTTGGAGAAGACAGACAATGCTTTGCCTTTTATATACAAGGCAGTCTTCATAATTGCTACTTTGTATTTGCAGAGAATTTGAAGAGTCTTTGAAAATAAAGTACTTTTGAAGGCATTTACTTGCCTTATTTTCCATTTTAATTCCTGTCCTCTTAAAATTAACTCCTGAAACTCAATTTAATGCTGCATGGTCTGCAGCTAAACAAAAGACATTTGTCTGTATATCTGGTCTTTTTCATAGGCACAAAAAAGGCTCTTATTAATTCAGATTATGGGTACATTCTAGCATCAAATTAAAGCAGATTGAAAAGTGCTCTCACTTGTGGAGCAGCTCCTGAGGTGATTTAAGTAAAATTCCAATTCTAGTTTGAAAGAGTTTGTTTTCATCACACAGAATGCAAAACTTTGTTTCACAATCAAAGTAAGAGGACCATTTGAAGAGTAGAAGAAATGGAAGGGGATTTAGAAAGAGGTAGTGATGAAGTTTTTCCACCAGAAGACCCTCATCTTCAAAAAAAGAAATGGAAAGAGACATTTTGAAAGTCAAATCATCTGTCAGGAAATTAACTTAAATGAAAGTGAAAAACCAAAAAAGTTTAAATAATTCTTCAAAGCTAAACATACTGTTCAGGATGAACTCTTCCTGATGATCTCTTCTCAGCTTGAATGGAAGTGCTGTAATTTCTTACCTGGGCCTCATTCTCACTCTAATTCTCATCTTTTGGTCTATCAAATTTCTTGCTATTTCATAAAATCGTGTTTTCACATATTTCCTGATGAATGTGTTGGCAGAATCACAATTTGTTTTGTGTTAGCCTATTTGCTTATACTTTTTGTGAAAGGAAGTTTTGGTATACTAATTATAGTTAGAGGGCTCCACAAATTATTTTGTTTCGCTATGCTATCAACAGCTAGACATATATAGGGCATGAATTCATATGCTTTGATTCTATAGGAAACCAAGAAAAAAAAAGGCACGCTTTATTGGGGAAAAAGGAAAAAACCAGGTGCTTGAATATCATGGTCATCAACTGTGGTACAAATGGGTGATTACTGGAGATGAGAGTATGTGCCAAATTAACTTACCCTGACACTTGAAAGATTTGCTTTGTTTTTATGCAGTGTGAGCATCTTACTTGTTTAGGATAAAATATTTTGACATCACTTTTGACTAGAAGGAAACTTTTAGTCTAGACTCTGTAGGAAAATTTATCAACGTATGAAAGGAACATTTTACAGACTTTCTGAAATATTAAAGCTGTGACTAGTGCCAGAGATATGATTAAAAATATAAAAATTTTTCAAAGACTGTAGCTATCATTGCAAAGCAAATGAATTTGAGCCACTAATAATACCATGCATTACCTTGTGCTGCCTCTATTTTTCTTTTTTATTTTTTTCTCACTTGAATATGAAGATATCCTGTGTGATTGAACTATCAAGTACTGAAGAGTCAGCATTGCTGCCGCATTTGAAAGAGCTACGATGAGAACTATATTATGCACATCTGAAAAGCAAAATCAGTAATTACAAACAACTTACAGGACAGCTGAATGTAGTTAAATCATTTACTTGCAATATACCCACAATCTTAAAATGCTTTAATATATAAAAACATATTCAGCAGCTGCAGTACTTTTATTGACATGTAGTCTCTCCTAAGCTTATGGAAACTCCATTTTTTAGGAAGGTCTATGTGTTCCTTTGTAAGCAAAAGGTAACCCCAGGGGAAAGGACATCTGTATGCTTGATAGATTCTTGGAGCTACTCTGGTCCTGGTCAATAGAGCAGAGAACTGTGGAACACAATGCAGACAGTGCTCCTTTCATCATCTCAGAGATCTCCTACGTGATCTTAAGCGTCGGGAACAATAAGTTTGTTGTATCAAAATGAACTCTTGAAATAGGATTAAAACATATCACTATAAACGGATAAAACAAGTCTGAAGATACAGAGATAATCAGAGATGCATCGATATCGCCACATATCTCTCCTCATTTCTACCAACGGCTCATTATGGCTGTATTTCCAGCTCTCTTTACAGATCTGCATTTGGAATTTTACTAAAAGCAGGAGACACCTTTCACATGGGAAATGTTTGGTTATAGAAAAGGTTGGAATATTTTTCTAGGAACAAATGTTGACTCATATCATAGTTTTAATGTTGAAATTTCTTGACTATCATGTACTGGTGCCTTCTCTGAGGGATACTTATTTCTGTTTAAAATTCAAGCCTCTAAGCTCTTTGAAACGTGTGGTTATGAAGGAAGTAATCTGCTGGAGGTTTTGAGGCTTAAAACCTGTAACCTTGTGAGATCTCACATCCGCCTTTCAGCCAGCAGTATACTCTGAAGCAGAGCTGCATTAGCAGCTATAAATTCAATCTCACTGTAGTTTAGCCACTCTATTCTTCTTCACTGGTAATTACACCACAGGAAATAACTATTTAAATGGAATCTTGTGCTATGATTACATTTTTCAAAAACTGATTACAACATACAAGACAATTTTCAATTTGAACTTCCAAGTTTTAATTTAAAACAACTTTATAGTAACAATTTAGACCTGAGATGTACAGACATTAAAGTGAGGCAACTTACATTCCAGTTTTTGTACTGTATCTACCTAAAAATATTTCTAGTATTTCAGAAGATTAAATTCTGCCAGTCAATGACTAATCATCAGAGTTGGGTAAACATTTCATAATGAGCAAGTAATTAGGAAAACTCTGCCTTTTTAGTGAACTACACACATGCGCATTTGAAATTTCTTAAACTAGATCCCTATTAGATCCCTATATTCAATTTTACCTTACTTTACGAGTAAATCTACCTGGCCATACCAAAACTCTGCTATGGTGTACTGTGAGATAACCCTTTATAGCTGTCTACTGAGGTGACTTATGTTCCTGACCTACGTGACACATGATCAAGAGCAAAATTATTATCCTTAGCCAAGAGACACAAAATCCTTACTGCATACCCCATACACTTGCCAACACTCTGGGAGCAATTCGCAGGGGTATTTACCAAAATTTCCAGTGATTCTAACATTCTCCTCTAGGATGAGATTAGCCTAGGCCTGTGGTTGGGATCACATGGGGATATTTGTTTCAATTACTGCTGCTGGATCACTGACTTCTGCAGTCAGGTATCCAGACTACCAGAGTCCTAAAATGGGATAGGATGTTATTTTACAGTCCAGCAGTTGAGGCCTGGTTGTTCTGATACATTCAGTTAAAATGTTAAACCTGGGTTCATTTCCTTATTTTCTGGTTGCTAAAGAGAGGGATGTAACATAAAATATCATGGCAATGAATTGTCATATTCTGTAATGTTGAGATTCAAGAAATCATTTTACAAGAGTTACTTTCACTATGAAAGATCCCGTACAGAGTCACATTTATTTTCTTACCTCATGGTAAAAAAAAAGTATTTCTCTAGATACCATAGGCAGGAATGTATTTGGGTTTACTTACATATGATTACAAAGATTACTTTTGCAAGATGACTCCAATAAAGAAAAAGAGACAATTAGAAGAATGAAAAGAGTTTAATATGATCAATAAAAACTACTTTCTCGTAACTTCTGAAGCTTTTTGAGTTTGTCATTCACCATATTACTACATAGATAAGGTTTTTGGTAGCATAGCAACTTTATTCTCCTTTCATTTAAATCAGATTAATGAGACTTCAGTGAATTGTTTCTAAGTTTATATTGCTGTCAAAGGAGAAATGTCTTGGTGTACCAGTTTTTACCATCTCATTACATGGCAATTTATGAATTGTTACTCTGTAACATTTTGTCACAGTTTGGTAGGAATAACAATTATTTTACATTCAATCACCATAAAATTATTTTTAAGGATTGGATTTAGTACTCTTCATTCTGACTAGTCAAGTGTTAATAAAAAATGGCATTTTTCCAAAAAAACAAAAAGAAAAAAGTAGTTTGGTTTTTTTTATATTTGGCATAGAAGAATAATATATTATCTTGGGCTTCCATACACTGATCTATGATCATATAGAGTTTCAGGTAAAAAAAACCCAAAGAAGTAAAAATTAAATAGAAGTACAATGTAAACTCAAACAGTGAACAGCTGGGAACAGCTGTTCTGTGAAGAGTATGACATACAATACCATTATCGATAAAAAAGGTCATGAGTTTGATTCCTTACCCTTAAATGGACTAATCTGACCAGACCCATCTGTGTCAAGTCCTCCAGGCAAGAATATTTTATTGTTGAATGGCATTTGTCCAGTCAGCAGTGAAATGGGTACCAGCAAGAGCCAAATAAAGCAACAGGAGATCACTCATCAGATATCCTGGAGACCTCCTGGCTTAGGGGCATTCCTCAGCAGGAGATTTTCACCACTTGCCTGTTATAACACAGCATGCATGGGTCCATTTGTAAAATAAACACATTCATTGCAAAAGCTGCTCTGAGTGTGGCTGCTATTGCATATTGTAGTAGAGAACCATCATCATCATCAACCCTGTTCAAGCAGTTTCAGGGGAATAGGGCTTTACAGATCACATGTAAAAATTATAAAAATTTATCTTTCTGGAGACCTTCTTCAAGTTAAGAGGAACAGTTAGCAAGGTACTAGGCAGGACTTCTCCAGTAAACCACAGAGAGGCTATAGTCATCATAGTATATCTTAATATTCAAAATATTTTGTGTTCACTGCTGGGAAAAAAGTGAATACCTATGATTGTTTTAGAAAGGAACATGGCTATTATAGTCCAGTGCTTGCTTTATTTATCTGAGAACAAGGGCAAGGAGCAAACAAATTTGCTGAAACTAGGGCAAGAAAAATTTCTTCCTCAAACTCAGATTCCTGTTAGCTTAACCACACAATCTAAGGAAGAAATGTGAAACTGAAAGACAAGCTGAACACACTGATGTAAACAGAACAGTTCAGAAGCATATACACTACAGGCTTTTGCTGTGAAGCAGGTGTTGGTCTTCTATCAGCAAGAAAGCTGTGCATTAATTGTGCTGTGGAGTAACAAAGATGTCAACTACAACTTTGTTTCTATTACAGCTGATTACATAGCAGCCAACACCCTAAGAATAGTCTGCTCTGAAAAAAATCTAAAAAATATCAAATTACTTAAACTATCCTCAGAGCAATTTACCTCTTTAAATAGAAACATAACAGTAGAAGTAGTTACTAAAATGAAGAAAAGGAAATCGGATAAAGCTGCCAATTTTAATGAATCTCAGTAGTACATTATAAACCATGCCCACATTTCCCACTGCCCACCACTGATTCTTGCTATGACTAATTTGTTTCGTTTTCTTCCACAAAGAGCTAGATATCACAATATGACTACAAGAAGGTAATTTAAGACACAAATGTCCCAGCTACATATTTCTTCCCTCCCTCCCTGCCTCCCACTAAGTACAGAGACAATGTCACCCTTACCGTGGAAAGGTAGTCTCCTATCCTGCTTCACAAATATTTAATTCTGTTTATATGGGGACAGTAGTCATTCTTTAGGATGACTGTAAAAGGCATAAGGTACTGCTAAAGTTTTTTACTTTTTACTAGGATTCATATAATCCTTTCAACAGATAGAGAAAAGGCATTCGACTGGGTTGAGGGGCTTTATTTTAAAACACTTTAAGTACGGCACATGCCTTGTGGTCCACTGGTAGAAAATCAAATCAATTTTCTTGCTTATCCCCTTGTCGGTTCAGGATGAGTCTTAATCACTCTAAAGACTATAGTTTCTAAAGAATTGTCATCCAGTTTCAATACAGTAACAGGTGAGAGACCTCAGAAAGAGATCCAGGAATCTGCCTGTAGTGCATCAGCCTCAATAACAGTAGGCAGGGAAGTTTTGGCATCTTCAAAGGCAAAGGCCCTCAGTAGAAAGGGCCAGTTCACATCAGTTTGGCTTGCAGCTGCCTAAAACTAGCAAACAAGGAGAGTGGGACTGTATTTTTATCACAACCACTCTCTTAAGACTGCCTGTAAGTAAACCTGATTATCTCCTTATCAACCTTCTTGAGCTTTTCTGGAAGTCAGATGTCAAAAACTCCTAACATTTAAAGACGCATAAACACATGCTTCTAAAAGAAAGCAAAATATATTTTCAGGCAGCATGCATCAACAATTTATCCAGAATATTGTGGTATGGAACACACTCATTCAAAACCTGAATGCTCTTAAGCCTGATGATGCTCCTCTAGAGGACAGTAGAATATATAGGAGTACATCACTTTCTACTCGAAGTTACCTAACAAAGAGACAGAAATGAGAAATGTGGACTGCATCAGAGAGTGAGTACAAGGCAGTTTTTTAAAGAATATTTTTTTTTAGCCTTGTGGGTGGTCAAGCCCTGAAGCACATTACGTGGAGAGTTAATGAAACCTTGATCTTTGGAGGTATTCAATACTCAACTGGACATGGCCCTGTGTAACCTGCTCTAATTGGACCCAATCCAATTCTGTCAGGATCAAGGGTGGGATTTGGACCTCCAGAAGTCCCTTCCAAGCCCAATGTTTTTGTGATTCCAAGAATAAATATGACTCTATATTCCATTGTTCAGTAATTTAGCTAGGAAAGAGCAATCTTGAGCTCTAATTACTGCTCCCCAATTCTTATTTCAATTAAATATTTGAATAAAAAAATATGCATCCAATATAAAACCAGAGAAAGAAACAAGACAGAAGTCTTTTCTTCAACATCTTCATTAATTACTTGGATGCAGGACTCAAGGTTTACTGAGTAAGTTTGCTGATAATACTAAATTGGAGGAAGCCATTGACTTCCTCAAAGGCAGAGATGTCCTGCAGAGAGATCTCGACAAATGAGAGGACTGGGAAATCACCAGCAGTACCAAGTTTAACAAGGGCAAGGGCCAGGTTCTAAACCTGGGACAGGGCAATCCTGGATGTACGGACAGACTGGGGAATGAGATGCCGGAGAGCAGTGCCACAGAAAGGGACCTGGGAGTCCTCGTTGATGGCAAGTTGCACATGAGTCAGCAGCGCCCTGGCAGCCAGGAGGGCCAAGCATGTTCTGGGGGGCATCAGGCACAGCATCGCCAGCCGGGCAAGGGAGGGGATTGTCCCGCTCTGCTCTGCACTGGGGCAGCCTCCCCTTGAATATCACTTGCCGTTTTGGGTGCGTAACATAAAAAAAAGCTGTTAGGGAGTGTCCAAAGGAGGGCCTTGAGTGGAAGCAGTATGAGGAGTGGCTGAGGTCACTTGGTCTGTTCAGCCTGGAGAACAGGAGACTGAGGGGGAGCTTCATTGCAGTTACAACTTCCTCATGAGGGGAAGAGGAGGGGCAGGCACCGATCCCTTCGGTCTCGTGATCAGTGACAGGACCCGAGGGAATGGCCTGAAGTTGTGTCAGGGGAGGTTTAGGTTGGATATTAGAAAAAAGTTCTTCACCCAGCAGGTTCCCCAGGTAAGTGGTTACAGCACCAAGCCTGAGAGAGTCCAAGACGTGTTTGGACAATGCTCTCAGGCACATGGTGTGATTTTTGGGGTTGTCCTGTGCAGGGACAGGGATTAAACTTCAGGGATACATGTGGGTCCCTTCCAATTCAGGATATTCTATGATTCTGTGATATGAGCAGATTCAACTAAAGTTTTTGTCTCAATCTCTTTCATATAGTCATTTAAGAAAAATCGAAAGTGATATCCTAAAATAATCTAAAATGGGAGAAAAGGATGCTTGCATAGGAGATGAAGAATTCAAGTTCATATCTCCTTCAAAAGACCTGGCTATTCATACACTTGTTAATTGTGGTAGTCATTTGGTTTGCAGTGAAAGGAAAAAGATAAACTCTCCATCACTGAGCAAGGCCTTACCTATATATAATTAAAAAAAAAAAAAAAAGTTGTTGTTGGAAAGGCAAGAAAACCACTTAGAGCAATATATATTCTCAGAATCTTGATGGAATCTAGACATGACTTATGGTACTTACTTGATACATTACTATTGAGGATTTAGACCAGCTGAATTCTAGTGAAGGAAAACTCAAACCTCGTTACTATGACTTTGTTCATCACGTTTTCCTGCATTTCATTCTTCTGTACTGTAAATATATCCAGACTATTTGCCATTAAAAGTTTAATAGTTTTATTAAAACATTTTTTTAGCCCCACAGCTCTTCATTTAACTGGTTGCTTGTTCAGCCTATTATTTTTGTATTAACCAGCATTTCTGGCTTCCTAATTGTTTCCCATATGGCCACCAGTATCAAATGATAGACTCGAGTTAACTACAGCCAACATAAATTTTCTCTCTGTAGAAAGCTACTAACTTGCTCAGAGAAATCTACGAAGTTATTGTCATGAACTCACTCTTGTAAATCAGTATTTTATTCTTCTATTTATCTTCATTCTATACAAGCCTTTACTGTGTGACACATATTAATATCTTGTGTGCTATAGATATATCACTCATATTAGTTTCTTAAATGCAGGTACTATTTTGTCATTCCATTGTCGTGTAACAGTGTTGCTGACCTGACATAATTTTAAACTCCTTTTAGGAATCTTTGATTTAATGTTGCAGTTATTTCAGAAACCTAGTATTGTCAACACTTTGTGTCCATGCTTGAGTATATTAGGTATTTTTAAATTTTCTTTCACCTGATTATGAAATTGTTTCTTTAAACTTATTCCTATTAGCCATCTCATGATGTCCTTATAAAGAACACCCCCAAAAACCCCAAAAAACAACCCAAACTAAATTATATTTGATATCAATGCAATATTCTCTTTTTATGCTTCACTTCCTCTGCTCATTCCTCATCATTCATATGCCTAATTTTCTTTTTGGTTTAATATGCTTTATAAGCTATATCTCAGATTTTTTTTTTTAGTAATTCTACACCCCATGGACTTCATGAAACAGCTTTCTTTGCTAATGATATATTTTCTATTCATGAGAGACATGAAAATTCTCAAGGAATTTAAAGTATATACAAGTTCTTTGGGGTTTAAAATAAGTATCAAGAGTTATAATGCAATAACTCTGATTAGAATAAATTTGAGAATCATAATCTGATTAGCATATAACCTTTCAAAATAGAGACAAGAGCTTTATATATTTGCTACTGAAATTAAGAGCCAATGTTCAAGATTTATATAACTGGAGTTTTATCCTATTTGTACATATTGCTAGAGGATTTTCTAATGCTACACAGTTTTCTTCTTAGCTCAAAACATATTGTAATGAGTATTGAAATGAATATGACAATTCTATTCCAAAGCAAAATTAAAGGCACCAAAAAGTGTTTTATTTTTCCTGAGAACAAAGCCAGATATTTGAAGGAGTGAGAAAGCAGAATTATCTTAAAGCAAAACCACAGTGAAAATGTGTTGGAAGCGGTCCTGAGCAAGAATATGCTACACGCAGGACAAGTTTGTGCACAGTCTCTTTCTCATTACAATTTTCCTTGCCAGGTTTCTCCAAATAAGACTGAGGAGAAGCTTGAATCTAAGTTTTCTTTAGTCCAGGCAAAAGTGTGTACACAACAGTTTTAGCACACTTGTTAAGAGGTATGTGAATGCCCATGGTTCTCTTAACTGGGTATGCCCCAGTTTACTCTGGGACATATAAATCTTCAAGGCTAGGAGTCTACACTTAGCAGAGCCTATTACTTTTAGAGAAATGTGGCTGGGACCCTTTAGGTCATTACAGCAATGAAAAATATTAAAATTGTAGGTTGAATATACTGAAAATTTAATGCTTAATTTAATTTTCAGATGTAAATTAACTTTTTCCTCAAAATAAAGTTTTCCAGAAAATTTTAATGTTGAGAAAATTACATTTTCTCTCAGAAAATCATTTGTGTGGTGTTTTCCTCATGAGCCTTAACATAAATTAGCTACTAAAGTATTTTTTTCATTGAAATCAATAAGAAAATTATTGGCAACAGCATTGTTATAATTTCTCAAGTTATTTTTTTCCCATTACTTCATCTACTGCACTTTGAACACATATGTGTTTTTTGCCACCTAATATTATTAGTTTGTAATATAGTGGTGCCTACATGTTTCAAAGTGAAACTGGGTTTGCATTGTGTTGGACATTTTGCTGCTGTACAAAAAATTACTGGGTTTGGAAAGTTACTATTTATATGGCAATGGCAAAAACTGGCCAGGAAAGTAGACAGAGCAGACTTGCTAATCACCTGCAGAATCTCTGGCACCAAAGGGTGGAGAAACCAGGTCAGGAAATGAGTAGTATTCAATAGACTACACTTAATGCTATTTCTTGGCCCAGAGAATGTGAACTACCACTGTTCCTAGCTGCTAATTCTTTACTTTTCTACTGCTGAATTGCCCAGTTTTTGTTGAACTCATTCTTTCCAGCCTTGTTTCTCTCACGGGAAGTTTTTGCCCTTTTTTTGAAAGAACTTCAATTAGAAGGAAAGGCAAAAAATAAATATAAAAAAAAAAATCCATTCCACCAGAGTCAGAGGTAAGGCTCATATTGGCATGAATAGACACAGTCGGGTCAACATTCAGTGCTTTTTAAAAATCTCACTTTTCCAATGGTGTGTGAACAAAGGAGAATTTTGTTTCCAAACCGTTAAGTAGTGAATCACAAAAAAAATGAAGGAAGAGAAAACAAAAGAAATCTAATCAAAAATAAAAGGCATTTCATAAACAAAACTGAGTGGATCTGTTTAAAACAAAGTTTATAATTTCAGTAATTGTGCTCTGGAACATGTTTTTGTTTCTGTTGATATGTGCCTTCAGCTTTGTGCAGCTGAGTGTCACTGTGCTGACTTATGCTGAGAGGAGGTAAGGAAGCACTTGACACAAAACACTTTAGGCTTTTGTTATCCATCCTTCCTGTAAAACTTCAACAGGAAAACCTCTGAATTTTTCAAATGCAGTAACTAAATTGGAAACAGAGCCCTGTAAAAATGTGTTCTAGTGGCCTGTTCTTGGTAGTCTGTAAAACATTTAATATAAATAGAGTTTATATTAAGACCCCTGAGGAGGAAAAATCTCCGGGACTTGCACCCTGTACGCTCTAGCCTCTTTGTCTCTCTTTGCACTTGCTAGACTAGTTCTTCTTGGTAAGTATTGTTAGCTCCCACATATTTACTTTTTTGCATTCTCCTCTTATCTCTCTGTAAGGAAAGTATATAGAGTCATATATTGAATAAATGGTTCGGGTTGGAAGGGGCCTTAAAGATCATCTAGTTCCAACCCCCCTGCCATGGGCAGGAACACTTTTCACTAGACCAGGTTGCACAAAGGCTGCATGCAACCTGGTCTTAAACACTTACAAAGATGGGGCAGCCACAGCTTCTCTGGGCAACCTGTTCCAGTGTCTCATCATCCTCAGAGCAAAGAATTTCTTCCCTAACATTTAATCTAAATGCACCCTGTTTTAGTTTAAAGCCATCAGCTGCATGTCCTTGCAAAAAGTCCCTCTCCTGCTTTCTACAGGCCCCTTTCAGGCACTGGAAGGCGGCCATGAGGTCTCCCCAGAGCCTTTTATTTTCCAGTCTGAACCACCCCAGCCCTCTCAGCCTTTTCTCTCAGGAGAGGTGCTTCAGCCCTTCAGTTATCTTCGTGGTCTCCTCTGGACTTGCTCTGCAACCTGCACTTGCATCATGCCCTTATGTTGCAGGCCCCAGAGCTGGGCACAGTATGCCAGGTGCAGTCTCACCAGAGCAGGGTAGAGGCGTAGAATCACCTTCCTTGACCTTTTCATACAGTTGGTTTTCTGGACTGCAAGTGTGCACTGCCGGATCACATCCAGCTTGTCATCTACCAACCACCCTACATCTCCACGTGGCTGCTTCCAATCTCCTCTCTGCCAAGCCTGTGTTTGTGCTTGGGATTGTCTCGGTGCAGGACCTTGCATTTGACCTTGTTGAACTTCATGAGTTTTACACAGGTCCACCTCTCAGGCCTGCCAAGGTCACTCTGGATGGCACCCCTTCCCTCCATATGGAGATCTGGTGTCTATGTGTTTGGTTGGGACCTTCTGTGTTATACACATTAAGGTGTAAGCAATGCAAGTCCTGCCATGTTATTTTTTCTAAGAGTAGTTTGTACGACAGTGACATCTGCAACATGGCTTTTTCAAAACTTATAATTTATCTCGTTAGGTCAACTACTGATAGGCTGAGCATGATGAGCTTTGGTGAGCTCTTTATAGGTCTAACCTGCATCCTGGAAACAGGTTCTTTGGTTGAGAACTGTCTCAGTGTTGACTTATTACTTACTCTTGCTCCCACTTTGTGTAAGATTGGGTACTGCGAGGGTGGTACCTGAACCTCCATAACAGTATTGTGTCACAGGGCATGGTTAACTGATAATTGCACTATCTTCTACCATCTTTTCACCTGATGTAGCAGAAAAGATATGCACACAAATATCTCCAATCTATTATCATGAAAAGAGAAAGATAAAAGAGAACAAGGTAAGTGATTGAACATTTATGGTTTGATTTTTATTAAAACTAATTTATGGAACTTGACTGTCTTCTTAAATTTAGAAGCCTATTGTTTCATGTGTAAACAAAGATTTGCAAAGAGAAATGAAGAGATGGAATTATACTAGGTCATTCAGTTAATCAAGCCATGAACACTGCTAGTTCAGGTAGAAATCAGTGTTCTCTGATCTTTAGATTTTTTGATTGTCACAAACATATTTTTGTCTTTTTTTTCTGCAGATGAAACAATAATTTTTAATTAAATTTGGCTATGGTTACTTCCATAATTATTCATAAGCATCTCACAAAACATTACATATATGATGATATATATGGTCTGTATGTAGAAATTCTTAAAAAAAAAAAAATTGTATCTTTTCAAATTAAGGACAAATGTATGAAATAGCCAGTTCATAATGAGTCCAAACAAATGGGATTTTGTTTGTAAATTCCTGGTATAAAATAAGCAGGTGGAATTGTAGCATGAAATCATCAACTTATGTTTCAGTTCAAAGAGGCCAAATTATTAGTTCAAATACTTAATAGAATTTGCATAAATAAACCAGAACTGCACAGTCAAATTTCTATAAGATCCTATACAGTTCCTGAAATATTCAAGATCTCTACAAAATTTGGATAAATTCTTTAGTATGTTTGAAAATGATTAGCTGGGGATAAACCCTCTTGTTCCCTAAGAAAAGCAGCTTAATAAGTGCTACCTGATCTTAAGCCTGTTCAGGATTTTATGTTTCTGTTTAGAATACTTACTTCAGTGAAGCAAGAGGACAATTAAAAGCAAGTCTACTAGCAGGAACTGAAAAATTTAAAAATTAGGATTTTTTAGTATGCAGCTCTACAGTTTTTGCTGTAAAGTTCTGATCTATTAAGGGTAAATTCTTCTGTTCACAGTTGAAACTAGGAACTTACATTTATGACATCAAGCTGTTCAAATCTTTGTTCTCATTGCAGTAGGCTTTTAAAAATGAACCATTTTACATGCCCTGTGTATTAAATTAAAGAACTAATGCAACATTAGAATTTTTTATTTTTCTTTTTAATTCTTAAAAGTGGTGTGTTTGCATTTATATTTCCTACATAATAGGCAAAATGTGTGTCTTTTTCTTTTGCAAACAGAGTCAAGTATGTCACAGTAGGGAACAGCAGATGTTTTTTAATGCTAAAAGATTTTTCAAGTAATTTGACTTGATATATAGACTTGGTATATAAATATAGACTTCTTCCACATGAGTGGAATTTCATTCATTTAACAATAATGAGAATTTCTTCTGACCTTGTAATTTAAAAGAACAACATATCCACGGAAGGGGAAGATGCAAACTTTATTTAAAGGCTCAAATGAATTTTTTTTGTGGAAGACACAAGGCACCTTTGCATGGGACCTTTGCATGGGACTACTTTATGAATAACAGAGCGTTGGTTGTTTTGGGTTTTTTTTTATTGTGCTTGTAGTGCATGAGATGTGTCAACTTATTAAAGAGGTTATTATTTTCTACTTATTTTCTTATAATTTTTTCTTTCTTATTCTTTTATAGGAAGCATAGAAACCTGTATTCTGAAAGTTAAAATGATCAGCCAACATCAAAATTAGGTGTAGAAAGATTAGCGAATGCTAGGACTGTAGCTCCTTGTGCAATCTAAATATATTAACAATGTGCATGTGTGCTAAGACAGCCATTACTTTTTCATGAGACTTTCATAGATAAATTTTGGAAAGAGATATTTTGAAGTCAAAACTTGTCATCTGAAAATGTCAAAACAAAAACTTTTAGCTACATACATTGAGAACTATTATCCAAACAAAAAGCAAAAAAAAAAAAAAAAAAAAAGTTGATTTTTTAAAAAAAAAAAAAAAAAAAAAAAAAAAAAAAAAAAAAAAAAAAAAAAAAAAAAAAGTTGAGTTGTTCAAAACAGAATACACAATATCTCTCCCAGCTCTCAGAAAGATCTCTGCACCATGACTCAGAAATAATGAAAGTCTGTTTTGTCACCAAGACAGTGAGTTTTCAGTCCTTCCTCAAATATCAGGTTTTGTAATGGTTTATTCCTTAGCTCTGAAAATGAGTGTTTGACCTAAATCAAAGATTTTTTTCTGTTGATTTTTTTTTTGCATGAAACAATATATACTTATGTGTGTAATAAATATGGGAAGTAAGTTGAATGCTGAACACTATCATAATTTGGCCATGTTATGAGACTGTATGCATTAGAACTTATATCAATTTAATATGTTCTGTACTTCTATTTGTCAAGGATTCTCTCTTTAGGAGAGATTGCAGTCTTTGTATCTTTTACATGGTGATTGAAATAAAACCATACTTATCCAATCAGGTTTAGATTTTTCCTAGTACACTTTCCAAATACATTTGTTTGCTATTTTATGAGCTGATAATTAATTTTGCCGAATTCTGTGCCCCTCACAAAATTACTATTTTGCATTTTTCACACAGTACCTTTTACTGACTTAAGGGAGGTAGCCTAGATACCTTTAATGGTTATTGCCAGATGTTGTGAACCATCTTTAAAAAAAACCACCAAGGTTTCTTTGTTAGTTTATTAATAGGAATACAGGGAAATGTATAGAGGCTTGACCACAGGGGGGTTCAAAGATGCTAAATTCATTCTTTATTTGCATTCAGAAACACAGTGAATTGGGAATAAATTTTGAATCCTAGGAAAGATTTCAGATCTTTCAGGTGAAATGACTTCTGTTCTATATTTCGCTTTCTGCTACTTCTGGTTTTGCAAAAAGTAATGGCACCTTGTGAGCTGTGAGTCACTGAGGGAGAATAACATATATGGAGTAAAGGAAAAAATTACCCTTCAAAGCTACTGGAAAGGGTATTGCTGAGACACTTCAAAAGGAGGCCCAAAGGGTTAAGCTTTTCACTTCATTAATTTTAAGCTGTTCCCTGCCTGAAACCTTGCAAATTTCTGATAAGAGTTGTAAAAAGCAGGTGTTTGTTCTAAAACTACCCTACCATAGCAGTGAATATTTCCCAGATAAAAATTAATGAAGGGAAAACTCATAAATGTGTCAGAAGAAGATAATTATTATTTCAGATACAAGCCAGATGCTCTCCATTGCAAATCAAGTAGGAGTAGGAGTCTCAGTTTACAAAAGGCTTCTCTAGTCATGAAAAGGAAGAATCTTCACTGGTGGACTCTAGGTAACATAACTCTAACCAAGAAAGATGGCACTCAGTTCTAGGATGTTACACTGCGAAATTAAAGAACCTATTGGTATTGCATTGACGGTATTGGTATTGATGATGTCATCTTGGCATAGGGATTCTTGAGTGGCTCTGTACTTAGACATATATTAGCTAGTTTAGAACACTCCAACAGCTCATAAATCTAGTCATTCTGGATACATTTTATCACCACCCAGAAAAACCCGCAAAGTTAAGTTTTGTTCAGGCAGTTTTGATCTAATTGCAATGTGCATTTGATTATGTGCATTACTTGCATAGCCAGAATTTTTGGAAACAAAAGATTATGCAGTGAATTGTAGCCACCAAGTGCACAATTTACTTCGTCTTATGGCACTGAAGACCAGCTTAGTGTTAAACCTCTTCACTGTCCCAGCCAGTCCACCTACATGATACTTTTAAGCCTGAAGTACATGTCAGTGCAAACACCAAAAGAAAGCAAAAGAAAACAGTCTTTTGGGAGAATGCCTTTGTGCCTTTTTCTTGTCCATGCACACAAGTTTTTCTGAAGTTAGCATTTGTTCTGGTTTTTCATTTTCAGGCAGCTTTGCCTGTGCCTTGCAGCACCATGCACAGGCCCAAGTCTGCCCCACTAAAATTGCATGTTCATCCTGTTGGGCTGCAGCAGGATGCAGAGACCTCTAACTCCAGCTCACTGGATTGGGCTCTTCTTTCCAAGGTTGCAACAGAAGGATCTGGCTGGCCTCATAAAAGGGGTCTGCAGTCCTTGGACATCAGCCTGTCTGTGCCCTGTCCCCTATCCCATTCATCACCCATCCATTCTCTTGAAGTTCCCATACTTCAGATGTACCATGGCTTGTTCTGCAACCTGGTAAAGTGGGGGCAATGAACTTTTCTTCTACTTTCGTTTAACGACTTGCTATTTGTATTTGAACTTTAATTATCCATTCCATTATCTCTTATTAAACCTACTTTAGCCATTTTGTGCCTATGATTTTATGGCTATATCTATTTAATTTCTACAGTTCCATGAACTTATATATATAGCATATATATTTATATATAGATGTGTATATTATGTAAATAGTGTATCTATGTATAATTAATGATATATGATTTATACATATATATATATATATATTTTTTTTTTTTTTTACACAGAAGTACATCTATTTATATTTGAACACTTCCTGATCCAAAGGAAGTGGGAAGTCAATCTCAGAGAACATGTGGGTATGATGATGCCAAGAAATGGTAATCAGCCAGTCGTAGAGCAGGATGATAGTTAACAAAGTAACAGCTACCTATCCTAAAATGGAGACGAGACACCTTGACCTAAAATGGTGGCTGAAACATATGACAGTTCACTGTGTAGAGTAGGGAAGGGCCTTTGGAGCTGGTGTTCTTCCTGGTAAACTGGTAGAGAGTGTCGCCCTGGGAATGACTCCCAGGGAAAATGGCCCCTGAGGCTGCTTGGAAGGGGACAGGACTTCTGTGAAAAGCTAGAGATGGGGCATCTGACACTTCTTATATATTTGTGGCACCTACACTGATCACAGCCCTCAGACTGTGTGCCAAACAGGCAGAGCAGAAGTGGGTCCTTATCACATTCATAGGCAGTGAGTGATGTCTCCTTTGACTGTAAATGAAATTATAGTTCTCTCCTGCTTCCTAGTGCTGTTCACATTATCAGGGTTACCTTCTGCCATCTAAGGAGATGTGGTCTACCCAGAGTTCACATCAAACTGACAAAGAAAGTAGCACTGGCACTGACAGTGTTGATGTTCTTTCTGTCTTGGAGATGTGAATTTCAGCATAGTGGAGTTTCTGCCACTTTCCCTATGAGCATTAGAGTCAATTAAGCATGGTAAAAAGGCGTGTCAGGCAACGGAAACATAGCAGGAGGGGTATAACTACAGTTTCTTGGACTTTTGATGGGCTCTCAGGAAGATTTTCCAGAGTATATTAGCTCAAAATAGTATTTTTTTTTAATTGTTCATGATAGGATTTATTCTCTATTCATTATACTTCACTCTATTCATTATACTTTATTCACCGTATGCCCATTGACACTAAAGGGAATTTCTATAGGTATAAGTGAATAAAAGAAGGTCTTGTATTCTGCTCTCCTTTTATCTTCAGTACAAAGTTTCTTTCTAAGGAAGAAAGAGACTGGATTTCATTTTTAAGAAGAAATATTTATTTTCAGGATAAAGCAATGTGTTTTACTTAAAATTTCCATTCTTTATATTGTTTAGCAGTGTACTGTATGTAGTAGTGTGACAGAAGTGCTTCTAGAAGATTTTTGACCTTAAAATAATTCTTTTTTAAGTATAAGCTTGCTGATGCTATGGTGCTATGAATTAAGTTTATGCATGACCATACCTGACAAAAAATCACCACATTTAGTTCCCAGTGGAAAACATTATTCTACAACTTTTGAAGGATGATACAGCTTGTATAGAACCAAAGTACTCTGTCCATTGTTTAAAAAGCCACAAAAATAAAGCTTGGACATATATTTATCTTATTAAATAATAAATATTGCTTTTAGAGAGATTTTTTACATGCCTGTCTTTGACTTAGAGGTAATTAATACATTATGTTCCTGTCTGACCTCCCCTCTTTCTGTTGACAACAACTACTTTATCAACACAGTTGTACTTTGTCATTGTGTGCAACATTAAGTACTTCCAGAGCATTGTCAATGTCCATTATAGGTCTCGTTGTCACAGCCATTAATCAATACCTTTTTCTATGCACTTCCATCCATTACATAGTCCTGCAAACACATTAAATTAAAGATTTATGGCATATTGTCTAGATGAAGGTAGCCCAAGTTCTGACTAAGGTTTTATCCAAACTCAGTAAGCAAAAGAGGACAGAAGGACTATACTTACTTACCAAGTTAATCAATGTTTTCCTCGATGCTTGATTAGTTTATTCTTATTTAACTTGATTTACAACCTGGCCACAAGCTGTCAGAGCACAGTAGACTAAACACTCAAGGATATCAGACTTCCTACTCACGTACTACCTCGCTGATCTGAAATGAGTAATAAGTCTGACATACTGGACCTAGGTAAGTCCTCTGTACAAGTTCATCAAGTCTGATGAGTCAGAATTCCTCCTTGACAGCAAAATAATTATCACTTTCCAAACTTTTAAAAATCAGCCAAACCTAACTTCATGTAGGTGACAACGTATTTGAGTTTTTTTTCATTAAGAAATGGAAGTGCCTTGGGGCAACAAGATTAATTTTACTTTCCTCTGACTGATTGTCTTTTTCACCTCTTTGTTGTAAGGGTTGTTTTAATTTGTATTTAAACTCCTCTTTAATATTATTTTAAATATCCCACAGAAAAATAATCTTTTGTTGAGTCCAGATCTCACAGGTAGTATAATAAGGAATTTTCTTCACTCACTGGTGTATCGGGTAGATATGGCAAGGGGTTTGTGGCAGGGGTGTCTGGCTGGAGGCGTGGCCATGCGGTAAGAGGCCAGGGGCTGTCCTGTGTGGGACACGGCTGGTTCCAGCTGATTCCAAAAGACCACCTACCGTGCTCACAACTCACAGTCCATCAGCCAAACTAGTGGCACCTCTGGGAAAACATGCGCCAGTGTTTTAAAGAAGTATTGAAAAAAATGGGTAAAAGAGGAGCCCTGATATTCTGGATCTATTCGATAGCAATATTATGCAGAAAATATAACGGCCTAAAAATGTGATTAGTCTGGAACTTAGATTCTCAGCTAAATTGTGCACCAAAGTTTACCATACAGATGTTGAGAGCTTAGGAGACATTTCGCTGATTCATCTTCTAAGGCAGAAAGGAAAATGGGTGCATTAAAACTCCCAGAAGTTATGTGAAAGCTACATTAACTAATACTGTAGAAAGTTGTGGTTGGCATAATGTATTAGCTGGGCAATATTACCAACTTGGTTTTACTGTCTTTTTATTCATCTGCTCTCAAATAGACTGACACAAGTTATTGCTGCTTTCTATTTCTCTCAAGGTCTGTCACTAATTTTTTTTCCCTTTTTCTTGGATGAGTATAGCAATAAAAAATGCCTTTCCTTGAAGCGGTCAATTGATAGGTGTAGAAAATGAGAACAGAAAAGCTCCATTTTGAAAAATGCCACAAGTAATTCACACGGACAATATTTTAAGCAGCTCACAGAATTTCCTGCCAAATGACTGTATGAGACATTGATAGTCTTGCTTTGTTTTATGACCTCTTCATACATGTTTAAGAACAAATAAAGGATTTTAGCCTTCTCCAGTCTGTTAATATTTTACTTATTTTGGCTTGATTAACTGCCCTTAACAAACTTTGTACAGAAAAGAATTATATTGCAATGTAAACTATTTGTTTGATGGTGGGCTTTTGTGACATGATGGAGCTGTAATTTAAACTATGTTAATGAAATTCCTTTCTTTTCTGTCAGCTGAAAGAAGCAATCATAAATACATACCCAGAGAATAATCAGAAGGGATTAATGTGAATACTTATTGCTGCTTTGCCACAGAGAGTTGTACCACATAGTGAAGTATTACAGAAAATTAGTACGTGAAATAAGGCTAAGAGACCTGGATTTCTTGGAGGGTGGCAGGCATGCTCAGAATGTCACCAACGAACAGAGAGACTGATGGATGTATAAACACTGTCCTATAAGACACTGCCAGATTGTTTGTTGTCACATAAGGTCTGTCTTACTGAGGCCAAAATAGTCAGCGATAGAAAACTAGGAGGTGGTCTGATACAAGAAGGTAAGAATTTTAAAGGAACTTCATTTTTTTTTCTGGACTGTGAGTGTTTGGCTGTAATACAGTGAACTCAGATTTATGTCAGGATTGGAGCTTAATGGTAGTCTGTGTCATGCTACTATCTCAGCATCGCCCATATGGGACAGTCAGATATGAGACGTGTGAGAGGGTTCTCCATGTCAGATGAGGTATCTACAGGCTGTTCCTTTCCAAAACAAAGCCACAACACTCTTTACATACAGAAGCTCAGACTTTGGTTTTGCATGAATTGTTGTGGCCAAAGAACTCAACTTTACTGACTACATCAAAAGTCTCTGGTTTTACCGTTTGCTATTAAAAGTAAATTTATGAGTTAAAAAGGACAAATTAAAATGCATAAAGAATTGTGCACACAGTTCTTGTTTCAGTGATTTGGTTACTCTACTGAATTAGATCATATTAGCAGCTAATTTGTCTGCTAAAAAGGAGTCTTCATGACACTGGTACATACCTGCACTGCTCAAGGATCAGGCATGACAGAAGATTTCCACCCTGTGTTTACTGCCTTCCAATTTACCATCCTGATAAGAAAAGAGTGCATTTTTCTATTCTTCTGTTTTACATAAATACAGCTGGAATATGTCCTGAAAATTTCCTTTCTTCTCTTCTTCTGGAGAGAGCTGGAGTTACTCCCTGAGAAGTAGACAAGAGGAAGCAGTGAGAGATTAATTCATTTTGCAGGTTTAAATACAGGCTACGACAGGGCAACCTTTTATGTGGTGCCCCTGTTTTCTTCAGTGAGGAAGCCATAGAGCACAAACTTACAATGAACATACTTCTCAGAACACATTATTTGAATATGAACACAAATTTTAAGCCCTCGATCTTTACCGTAGGATATTTTTTCTTCCTGTACTGGTGCCATTCCTAAAATGACTTTGGGAGAAAATCTTGTTTTCAGGAAAAAACAGGTGTGCCGAGTTTTGATAAGGTAAAGAAACTCTGATGCCATATTACAGTTTATGAAGAACAAATTGAAAGCAAAACACCTTACTCTGCTAATTATTGTGTATCAAGTCTTCCTTTGAGTTTACACTCCCATTTTATATGAGCACTGGAGGAATAGGAAGTATTACACAGCAATGACTGAACTGCATGCAGAGAATCAAACTGAGTGTTATATGTGTTTTGCAGATATGGTTCAAAATTAGCAACTGATAATTTATTTATTTAATAGCATCTAAAATATCTGGAATTTATATAACTCACAAAAAATGCAGCGGCCCTATGAGGTGGATTTTACATCCCTATTATTGTTCAGTTTCAAATGTCGTGAGGTAAGTTTAAAAATAGAAAACCAAAATAAAATGATGAAGAAAATGTCTACACATACAACTGTCTATTTTGTTGGCTCAGTGAGGGAAAAGAAGTACTAAAGCAGCAATGAGGGGGCTGAGGCTCAGAACACAGTCTACCAGTCTTGCTACATGGGATTCTATGACTGATTTCAGTGCAATAGTCCTTGGACTTAATTTTCTTTTTATTTTATATGAACAAATATTTCTTCCTCTTATAACTGTACATCTTGTTTTGTATGTGGAAAGTTGGAGCCTTTAGGAAAGTGAACAACTGGTTTAGTTTCATATATTTCTGACTTATTGGTAGGGTCTTTCTGTGAAAGCTCTTGTGATCTGATCAAGTAAAAAAAAAATTGACAAAGCAGTGAATTTTTAATAAGTTTCATGAAGCCTCTTATTGTAAAGCTCAAACCAGAAGCACAATTCCAATAATTTTCCACAAAAAAATTCACGGGACCTGTCATTGAAAATACTGGTCCCAAGAGAATAAACTGTATTTCTTCCACAGGAATGCATACTGTGAATTCATGGGACTACATTCCAAATTTTCCGGAAGCTGCTGTATTCAGCTTCCACTGATATTCAATAATAGCTAAAATATTTATTCAAGGTATATTTTGTCTGGACAAAGTACGACTTGACAGGCCAAAATTCAGTATTTGTGATAATTCTTTTAAGATGTGAGTCTTCTGGCATATCTTGCATGACGTTTCTTCAATATTTTTTCTAAAATATGAAACAATAAGATTCTTGATTACAATAAAACTTTCATCCTGCTGTGTAGAAAACTGATATACGTATGTATAAAACAGGGTTAATCTAATGATGCCAGTGTGGTCTTTGTCACCCTCACAAGCATCCAAACATTGTAATTTTCCTTCATAGCATGTCAAGAGAGAAAGCATTCCTCTTGAAAGAAAATTACATAAAGTTTCTAAGGAAATAATGAAACCAATGTATTTGTTTAAACTTCTGGAAAAAAATATTTTAGAAGACAGAGTATCAGGTTGAGCAAAAAATTTTATCTAATATGAAATACAACGAAATACATTTACTTAAACACAATTTGCATTTTCAAACATCAAAATAATGTAACATATAATTACTAGGAAGCAGAATGCAATTTTCACAAGAAATATGTATTAAGAAGCAAAATAGAAAGTGAAAAGAAGTGGATTGACTATATCAACAATATTGTAAATTCCTTAGAAATGCTATACCTCACTGAAAAAAATTTACAAAAGGTATATAATTTTTTTAATGTTGCTCTAAGCCTTAGTCTATTTGTTTATGGTGGGTTTTGGTTGGTTTTCTTGTTTATTTGGTTTTTTTTCTAAAGAAAAAAAAAGGAGGATATTTTCCTGAGCTGTAATGTTCCTTGTAATTTATTTCTTATCAGCTTAGCAAAAGAGTTTATTTTGTATTCTCTAACGATGAAATGACATGTCATGTCTAGGCATTGCTATCTGACTCACGAATATCACGTAAGGGATTGGTTTTGGTAATTCAAATTAGCAGCAGGTAGAAAAGGAGGTTACAGACCTATGGGTTTGAAAATGGTTGTCTTCATCATGGAGCATTCATAGAATTACAGAAATATTGGTTAGGAGGGATGTTTGTAAGTCATCTAGTTTAATTTTCCACTCTAAGATGGACTGACACTATACCAGTTCAGGTTAGCCACGGCTGTGTCTAGCTCAGTTTTGAAAACCTCCAAAAACTTCCACTACACAGCTATGTAACCTGCTTCACTGCTCTACTACTCACCTACAGAAGAAGCTTTCCCTTTTGTTCTCTTTGAATCCTCCATACTGTAGTATTTCCCTGTTATGCCCTTGATGTACTGTCTGCCACGAGAGAATATTCATCAGAAACTGATTCCTTACTGATACCCTTTTCTTTGTCTCTTATGATGCTCCTGTCCCTTCTGCTGCAATGTGTTTTCGATAAGGAGGGTCAAGTTCTGCTGCACAATTCACTGAACTCATTGCAGTAAATCCATTATTTCTCTTGTGCTGAGAAGCCGAGAACTGGATCCATTATTCCAGGTCTGTCCTCACTACTGCCGAGGAGATATGAAGGATACCTCCCTTGACCTGCTGGCAGTGCTCTCATTATTGCAGCCCAGGATGCTGTTTATCTTTGCCTGAGGGTGCACTGCTGGCTCATGGTCAGCTTTCTGGCCACACAGACCCCAAGGTCTTCTGCAGATCTGCTTGCCAGCAGGTCCACCCCTGCATGTTCAGATGCCTGCGGTTATACCTCCACAGGTAGAGCACCTAACATTACTCTTTGTTGATTCCTTGGATCATTTATGTCAGGAAGTAGTTTACAGTCCCCTCCAAAAATCTTTCTTTCAGAAATGCTTCTTTCCTTCTGTGTTATCCTTCCAGAAGACATCACATGGGCCTAGATCTGTCAACGTGAGATTTCTTGTTTTCCTGGAGATGGCTGAACACCTGACTGATAATGAGAAGAGGTGAATTAATTCCTTGTTTTGCTTTGCTTGTGCATGTGGCAGTTTTACCTATTAAACTGTCCTTATAGGAACACACAAATTTTCACAGTTTTATCCTTCTGATTGTCTCCCCCATCCCACCAGGGAAGAGTGAGCGAGAGACTCTGTGGGGCTGAGCTGCCCACCAGCATTAAACTACAACACCAGTGCAGAGCTCCATACATTCCAGCTGCCCTCTCACAACACCCTCTCCTTGCCGTCTCACTCTGTCTTTCCCAAAGAGCACATATCTGTCCACTGCAGCACTTCAGTCCTGTGACATATTCCAACACTCACCTTTCATCCTAATGAGGTCATAATCCTGTGTCTTTACAGAGTCCCAATTCCTCCGGTCTGTTCCTCATGCATCAGTGTATAGCATTTGTATTACTCTCCTTTCAATCCTTCTTCTCCTGCTTTCTCTCATCTTTCTCCAGTCCTTTTTTTTTTTTTGTATTTCATATTTTTCCTTTTCACCATTGTACTTTTAAAAAAAAAACTTCATTTGTTGCTATTGTTGTTTAATCCATCCCTTCCAGAGTCACTGAAATCTGTGCTCATTTAGAATCTATGCTCTTATTTCTCATAAGATGAAAAATCTGAAGATTAAATTTTATATGTTACAAAGTATATTATATTAATATATTCATACATGTTTTATTGTTATTAAACTCTGCATTTATTAGAAATTATATGCATGTGGCCAGAACTTTCCACCACTTTTAAACTTCCCTGTTGATACTGACTATTATACAATACAGCATGACCAAAATATGATACACTACTTTTACCAGTGATATTTTGCATGTTTAGTTCTTATGGAAATTGAATGACCTATTATCAGTTTTCAACTTTTACTCCACAATTAATGAAGTTTTATTTAACTCTTGTTTTGACATGATGCCTTAAGTGGCCACCTAAAACACAGAGACTAGACAAGAATAAGAGAATAAAAGGAGGTATTTATTTGAAGGGCCTTCAAAGGTACCCCCTGGGCAGTCAAAAGGCTACACCCAAGATGGACCCTGGGTCACGGGTTCTTCACACTTTTATAAGTTTGGTTCATTTGCATATCAGGGTTAATTCTCCAATTCTAACCTCAGTTCATGATGGAATTACCCCAAGTCTGCCCCCCTCTAGAGGTTTTTAGTTGACACATTTGGGGCCTGGTGTCCTTGGAGTGAAAGCCTGCAGAGGTTTGTTGTGTCCAACCAGCATGAGAGAACAGCAGCTCACAGGCCACAAGGAACTTCAGAGTTACACACCAGGCAGTACAGGATTTGAAAAATATAAAAGTTAAAACCTAAGGCATCAGACAAAGTTGTCACAGTAAAACTGGCTAACTACAAGAACAAGATCTTTGTGATGTGTTCTTCTGTTTACATGAAGGCAGGTTATTTTTTATTAATTTCTTAACAGAATAAATCTGAAACTCATTACTGACAGTGCTGCATAATTTTCATAAAAACTTATCTTACAGATATTGCAATTATGTCAAGACTGTACAAATATTGTGGTTATTATTCCAACATTTACCAATAGTATGAAAAATAAAATGTGGTTTCATACAGAACCAGATTAACACTGTGCAGAACGACATTTGTTCAAAAAGGCATTACTTTAAACATCAAGTGTTTTTTAATTGTTTTTACCTAAAGATTGACGAGATGTCTGTTGTATTAAAATTTAGCTCCTAGTAGAGTCACCAGATGAGTTCAGACTGTCACTGCTCTTAAAGAGAACATGGATACAAAGGTTTCTGTTCATGTCAGCTTTGTCAGTCAAAGGACCGAAAGGTTTATTTCCAGTTTCATATCTGCTGTCTTTTATTTAAGTTCTTATTGTATTTTCCAGTCAGAAGAACTTCCTCTTGTACATTTCTTGCTCATTAGAAGATTTTAAGGATCAGAGAATGAAGGTGTTTTGGAAAGTTGTCAATCTTTTCTCTGAAAGTGCATCAATGACCTTTTATTTTGGTATAAATGAACAGCCATGGTTTTGATTAAGAGCCACACATTGCTGGAGATGTAAGTTCCTTATCGATCCACAGGTCAAAGCTTCATAGCTTTGTTCTTTTTAACCCTTAGAAATAATTCAATTTGTATGATGCATGAGTCCTGGGTGTTAACAGAGACTGTTTTTATCACCGGGTAACGATCCACTATGTGCATGAATGCTTCGACATCGGTTATTTCTAATGGAGAGATGATAGCGAATCCTTCAAGCTTATTAGTTAGAGTCAAGAAATGAATGATTTTCAAAGGGAAGCCCTCTCTGGTGCAATTACAATGATGTAGCTTGGGGATGTTCCACCCCAGAGAGACATTGGTGGTAGTTGTAGGTCTGTATGCCATAACTTTTCTGTGAAGAAATCACTGGTTACAATATGGGTTAGGTTGAAACATTAAGAGGCCATAACTAAAACAGTGGCTTGAGCTGTTATCCTGTGCTGGTTTGGCCTGGGAGAGATTTAATTTTCTTCAGAGTAGCTAATGTGGAGCTATGTTTTGTATTTGTGCTGGAAACAGTGCTGATAATTCAGGGATAATTTAGCTATTGCTGGCCAGAGTCAAAGGTCTTCTCATATGCAGCATACTCTTCAAAGTATGCTTCTCATACTGCCCCACCAGTGAGCAGGAATGGGGGGGGGTGTGGGGCAGAGAAGCTGGGAGGGGACACATTCTGGACAGGTGACACCAAATGACCAAATGACCAAAGGGATATCCCACACCACAAGACATCATGCTCAGTATATAAAGCTGGGGGAAGAAGGAAGCTGGAACATTCAGAGTCATGGCATTTGTCTTCCCAAGTCACAGTTATATGTGATGGAGTCCTACTCTCCTGGGGATGGCTGAACATCTGCCTGCCTGTGGGAAGTGGTGAAGGAAGTTAAATGAGGAAAAGAAAAAAAAAAAGTATAGAATGACAGAATGTTTCCCTCTTTACATTATTTTTTCGGTGTCGCTATTAAGTGCATCACATGCCTAGGATGACTAGTTGCTTTCTCTTCTACTCACAGTTCAGGACTGTCAGGTCTTCCTGTGGTGTGACTTGCTTCCTCTCTAATAGCTTCTCCTTCTTCTGACTGCTCCTTGCTCTGCTCTGGGGCCATCACTAACTTGTCTCTATGGATCCTTATTCTTCAAGCCACTCCTTGTTATGCCTCATTTCATTAGCTGCTCCTGCCAGTCACTACCATCAGATACCCTTTCCACTGCTTGAGCCACAGCCTCTCTCAGGAGGCACTCTGGCCAACCACTACATTATCTGGCATTTCCCCTTATTTTGGCTCCAAGGCCTGGATATCGCTGCCGACCAACAAAGTGTGGCAGTGGACCTCATGCTTTCACAGGTGCCTTTCTGGTTTCACTTAACAGCTAATGGGAGACTTTTAAACTCTATTTTCTACTCTTATTTTTCCTTTCCAGGCTGGACATTTTTCATGTCAATACTATGATGTTATGTGCTACACTTTGAAGCATAATTACCTGCTCTAGACTTCTATGCACTACTAAAATCAGAAACCTTTCTCCATCTGATGATATGCCTTATCTTTGTTTGAATCAGAAATGGCTTACTGACACAGTAAAACATCTATGAATATGTGTAAAATCATCAAAATAATCTAGTCTTACACACCCATCCTTGCCTGGCATGTGTAAGGCCATGAAATATACAGGAGGCAATAGACATGTGAGAAGTAAAAAAGGAGGAAATTTGAGATGACTGGATGGCAGAAAGCATCTTGCTTGAAACGCAGCCTTTACACAGAGGGCATCAGGATCACTGCATTTTTCAATTCTCAGCCTCTCACACTGAAAGGATTTTTCCTCAAATAGGCAACTATGTGTACTTGAAATCAAGGGTTGCTTGTACATCTGGGGATATGGTCAAGTGCTGAACTGTGCTTTCTCTTTTAATAAGGATGGAGGTGAAATTATCACTTGAAAGCTCATATATTTGCACTATTTTTCCTACAACTCCTCACTGTTTTTTCCACAGTTGAGAAAAAAAAAGAGGAAGCAATATCCTTGCCATATCTGGATACATCCTTGACCGTACACAGACAAATGCAAAGACAGTAACAGGCGAGTGCTCACTCAAAACCTGGTACAGCTGTAATTCATGTCTGCAACAGGGTCACATCAAACTCTTCAATCTTCCTTTGACATAGTAATTCAAATAATTGCGAAAAGCAGTACACTGAAGGATTGTGCTTTCAGAACGCTTTTGGAAAACAAATGTAATGACCTTTTACTAAATTATTATTTATCTTTTTATTTCAATTAGGAGCTTTTTTGTCTATATTTTGGTAAATTGATGAATTCATAATATTTACGGTTTTCAGATCAACCTCAGGAGGAGGCTATGTTGCTCCAAGTGTTGTGGTGATTTGAGGAGACTGTCTCTGAATATTGGCTCTGAACTCTTCTCAACCAGGCTGTAGCTTTCATCCAAGACATTTAGAAAGTACAAATCTGCACAGTCACTCATTTCAATAGCGTTCTTGTACAGTTTTATTGTACTGCTGCTATGCCTATATCAATAAATATTTCTAAATGTCTTGACAATTTGCAGCTTTTTAAAGGGGTTAGTCAAAAGCAGCTGAATTCCAAGTTCAATTAACACGCTATGAACCTGGCAAAGAGCACACAAAGGAATAAGGGTAAGAATTTTAAAATTATTTGCTTTACAGTTATCCCCTCTGGATAGTCTAAATTAAGCACAGCAGCCACCAGGCAAAGTACCCTAGGATTTTCTGTAACCACTTGATTCACCTGCTGTTTCACCAAAAGTTGGAGCTTTCCCAACCACCCTGTAGAGGCAGCTCATCACTCTGTGGAGAGCCTTAAGATCCACATCCTTAGCTATAATTGGCTAGTTGCCAATTATAGAAAAAAGGAAAAAAAAAAAGAAAAATAAAAATATTGTAGATGGTTAGAAATTAAATATTGGAATTTAAATGCCACCATTCTCATTTAATGGCCAAAGAACAATTTGCAAGATTAGAGAAAAAGAGCTTTTAAACTTCCTTGAGGTTTCTTTATATATTTCACAAATGTAGCATTTATGCTGAGAAACAAACAACTATATTACTGGTGAAATAATACAATAAATAATACCATCCAATGAGGACCCAGAGAGTTGAAAAGGAATCCTAGGAGGATATATAGACTCAAAAAAAGGGTATATCCCTGACTTTCTGGATTGTTTATAAAGCCTGTTTTTTAACAGGCTTTTTTCTCATGTTCTCTGAGATAGACTGCTGACAACATAGAAGCATTATACCCCATTTCCATTCAAACACTGACATTTAAAATGCTAACAGAAGAGATGCATGAAATAAAAGAAATAGTTTCTATGTTTCTCCCTAAAGCTCATACTAAAGAGTCTGTAAAAATAATCACTACTACTTTTAAATTATTTTATAGAGTTGATTCCTGACAATTCCTCACTTTCGGTGCATATAGAAACAGGATATTCAAGAGATGTTTGCAAGAACAGCTGAAAGGTGAAGTCAGTGATATAAAGCTGTAACAAGTATCTGAATCAAAGCATTGTAGTTTAAAGTAACCTCCAAACTAGAGGCTGATATCACTACCTGGAAATCATTTTTAGAAGTAGTTGCTGGCATCAACAAGAAGTATGTGAAATGTGACTACTGATTAACCCAAAGAACAAACAAAAGTATTAAAGCATGTGACAAATTTCAAAATCTATACCACATCACACATATTTGCTGACATAAACTGATGATTGATAGAACAAATTGTATTATTCTTGCAATTTCAGCTGCCCTTTGGCACTTTGTCCACATGAATCTTCATTAGGGTGTGGCATAGCATCAAGTCTTTAAGCAACTGCCAAAATCTTGCTATATTTTCCTATAAAAAAGTCACCTTGCTACCTTGAATGCTAATAATGAGAAAACAAAATATATAAAGGCTTCAGGGAAAAAAACAAGTGTCTCCCTTTACAGGGAAATTTTTAGGATTTTTCAGTGTTTTGTTGGGAGGTTTCTGATTTTCTCTTATTAATTCTCATAATCTCTTGAACACAGTCATGGGATTTACTCTTCTTTTAACTCTATGTACCCCTTATTTCTTTTGAATTTCAATGGAAAGATACGAACCTCCACTCAAATACCTCAAAATTCCCCAGAAGAATGTGCGAGATGGAAACAAAAGATGGGAAATTGTCTCATGTTTATTTACAGCAGATATAGCTGAACAAGTATCAGTGTCTGCCCTACCAGTGTTTTTGATCTCTCCTAAGAGTTATATGGATTAAGAGTCTGCTATAATTTTGCTCACAGCTCTTTCCTCATTTTTTACATACAAATAATAAAGGCAAAGACGAGACAAATATACAAATAAAATCCCCAAATCATAAAAAAAGCCAGGCACCGATCTAAAAATTAAATTATTAATTTCCTTACTTTGGAAACACGTAATGGAAAACGGGATAAGGGTAACAATTAACATTAGTCAGAAAAGTGAGGACTGGAGTTAGGCTTAGGATTCAGGGAGCCACAAAGTCTACAGCTCCAGAGACACTGGGGATGCCAAAGGTGTGCCAAGGCACTGCAACAACACTGCTCCCCCTCCACATCTTTTTCATCTGGGCTATCCCTGATGCTGTGCCAGTCAGCTTGACCCTTGCCTTTATGATTGTTATTTTGAGGCTACTAAGAAAATTGTTGAGTAGATACATGTTATATTTATATCAAGTACAGTATGTGACTCTTTTTTACATTGCTGATTTTTTGCTTACTCTAAGCAAAAATCATATCTTTTTTTCAGAGGAAATCCTCTTTTTCCCAGTAATTGTTATCGTTCAGTGTGGGCTGGCACATACAACTAAGCCTTGTCCTATTTTATGTTCTCTATTTCTTTTCTGTGTTTTTACAGACACCTTTTTGATTTTTTTTTGCAGTATCTACCTACCTTAACATAATTAATTTTTAGTATTACTGTAATTCCTGTTCAGTCAAGGAATATTTGTATCTTACCTACGCTACATTATATTCTATTTACTGTGGTTTGGAGACCAGGTTCCTGGCTTACCAGTCGAACAACACAGTTCTTTCACATTTAAGCAGCCCTGTACTGTTCGTTCTTTTTCATAACACCAACAAATTTTAACTTCTTCATCTAGTTTTACTTTCTCAACATGGATGTACACACCAGTCCCTTTTGCTCTTCCCTGCAAGTGTTAGGTTTTCCTTATGATAGCCAATGCCTTTTGCTTACTGCAGGTGAGTACATAAGAATAACAGCACTTGTGTTGGTACTACTCTTACCCTAAATCTCTACATATTCCCAACTCTGTATTCAGCAATACACTTACCGAGACATATAAGACATATTGTACAATACTTTTGTGGACAGAAACACAATACAGTGGTAATGCCTATTAAGTCATTAGAAATAAATCAAGGAATAAACTGAGGAAAATATTTTAACCAAGGATGCAGTAAATTTCATCTGTAAAATCAATTATTGTTACTGCATTCCAAGTTTGGCTTTTATTTGACTCTATTTCTGCATTGCTGTTTCTTTGTACTACTTGCTCCTCCCTAATGTTCCTGCTCTCTCTAGACCAATTTTTGATTTCTTAGCTCTAGTATTTATGATAAAAACCATTTTAAAGATGGTAAAACCTGATCATAATTTTAACCATTCTGATGCTTAACAAAATAAAAGCTCAGGCACAATCATGCCTTTTTTTACATCAAATCCTAAATGACAATTACAGTTTGATGCGCCTGTGAAATCACTGGTTTACTTACTAGTGCTAAACTCTGTCCCCAGAGGAGGAAAGCTTATAATAGTTGAAAGAGTAAGGTTAGGAAAATGTACTTGGACAGCACCAAACATATAGAAAATGTTTCTGAATCCCAGGTTACTTTAGAAATCAAATGCTGCTATTTGCTAAATGATTACTGCTGTCCAGATAATAAAATTTCAGTTTGTTCTCTAGACTCCCTTTTGACTAGGGAATACTCTGGCTTTGGTGAGATACCTGTCATTTGAGAAAGCTCTTAGCTTTTAGCTACTGTTCATGTTTTCAGATTCATGTATAGGGCTAGAGGTTATTTTGCAGTGTTTGGTATTTTCCAGAGGAGTATTTTGCATATGTTTGCTTTTTTTTATCATTCTTTCTAATCCGTTTTGTAGGAATGAAATCAGCAACAGATGTGAAGAAGCTAAAACAGAAAGGCTAAGATAAAAAGAAAGCCACTTGAAATACGTTTAAAAAAACCCCCTTCGTGTCCGAATGTAGCAAGATGCATTTATTTTTACACCATATATTATACAGCTCATAATGATATTTTACAGCCTGAAGATCAGATATTTCATCTTTGTATCCATCTCTTTCTGTATAGCCTAAGAAGAAATAAGTTAAGTTCAATAATTTTAAAGGGAACTTTTAGAAATGTGTATCTTTGAAGTCAAGTTACAGATGAACAAAATTAATCTCACAATTGAGGGAGAGTGAGAGTAAAGATCCACAGGAATATTCAGACTGTGGCATTACCCACTGTTTCCTTCTGAGTTAAATAAAAATTCTTTACAGTATGGTTGACAATCACCAACATCATAAGCGTAACGAGGGCAAGTGCTGGATTCTGAACCTGGGAAACTCTGATTGTGTCTATAGACTGGGGAATGAGATGCTGGAGAGAAGTGCTGCAGGAAGGGACCTGGGGGTCCTGGTTGATGTCAGGTTGAGCATGACAGCAGTGCCCTGGCAACTAGGAGAGCCAACAGAGTCCTGGGGGGCATCAGGCACAGCATCGCCAGCCAGGCAAGGGAGGGGATTGTCCCGCTCTGCTCTGCACTGGGGCAGCCTCACCTTGAATATTGTGTGCAGTTTGGGGTGCCACAATATACAGAAGACATTAAGCTACGAGAGAGTGTCCAAGAGAGGGCCACAAGGATCTGGAGGTGAAGCCTTATGAGGAGTGGCTGAGGTGACTTGTTCAGTTCAACCTGGAGGAGACTGAGGAGAGACCTCATTGCAGTTACAACTTTCTCACATGGGGAAGCAGAGGGACAGGTACTGAACTCTTCACTCTCATGACTAGTGACAGGACTTGAGGAAATGCCATGAAGCTGAGTTGGGAGAGGTTTAGGTTGGATATCAGGAAAATGTTCTTCACCCAGAGGGTGTTTGGGCACTGGCACAGGCTCCCCAGGGAAGTGGTCACAGCACCAAGCCTGACAGAGTTCAAGAAGTGTTTGGACAATGCTCTCAGGCACTTGGTGTGACTCTCGAGGTATCCTGGACAGGTCCAGGAGATGGACTTAATGATCCCGTTGGATCCCTTCCAACTCAGCATATTCTAGGATTCTATGAATATAGTTTTAAGAATTTAAAAGCTAGGGGTAAAAAATAGAAACTAAATTATATTATCTTTTACAAAATAAGAAAAGTAGCTGTCAGTTCACTGTCAAAGGCTGAGCTATCTCATCCTTTTGGCTATGGTGCTACTTGCGCACAGATCTATGGAATCCCCGGGTACTAATTTTCCTTCCGTATTATTTTTTCCCTCTATCTTTCTGTTTTATTTTATTAAACTTAGCACCTTCTACATCAGCATACACACAGGGCTTGGTTTATGTCATTATTGTCTGTAAATGGCTTCACAGAGTTTGGCACACACTTCCTGCTGTTTTGACTCCTTTATTACGAAAAGACTCTTGGTAGATGGATGTTAAGTATGGACAAGAATGTAGAAGCCAGTATTACTGACAGTCATGCCTGAAAAATAAATGGGATATGCCCAATTTAAATGGACAATGCAGTCAGAAATCTGTCTGAAAATTATTTTCATTGCTGAAACAACCTAAAAAACTAGGCTAGATTATAGATTTATATTTCTTAATATTTCCTTTAGTGAAAAGTTAATCCCACCCTTCATATTACACACAAAACCCCTCGTGATTTTCTAAAATTACTGCAACTACATTCATGAACAAAAGGTTTTCTTGTTCCATCAGCAGATTTTTGAATAATATAGGAAGTGGGAAGCATGCAGCAGAAGCATAGTAGGTTACCTCCAACTGTGTTTCTAGTTGTGCTAATGCTGTTCTCTTCCTGGCTTGTGACACACTATTAAGAAGCATTACAGTGTTTGGCAGGATCTTGATCCATATAAGACATGGCAGATATTCTTATCCAGTTAAGTAACAGCTATATTACTGCTGGGATCAAGAGGAGGTTAAAAGAGAGGTGCGGTGTCCTTTGGTTTCCTTAACAAACCTAAAAAATTATATTTATATTTCAGGTCTTGCCATAACACCCTCTCTGGACAAATATTTCAAAGCCATCACACTCTGAATGTAAACCTGATTAATAGCCAGACAGCCAAATTAATAATAGCCACATTACAAATATACTCATTTATTTGTAGGAGCCACTGTAAAGTGGTAGGAAAAACATTTATGGATAAAGACAGATTGTGAACTTTTGGAAAGAGCTTCAATTGCTGCATTTTTAGTGTTCACAAGTGTTGAAAATATAAAACTTTCTGAACTAAAATATGAATTTTGTCTTGGGAAAAAAATCTTCATTTTCCATGTATTGTTCCTGGCAAAACTCTTTACAGTTATGAGGGAAGTGACATAACTATGATGAAAAACAATCAAAGGGTCCAAATTTCTTTTCCTCTGGCCAGAAGATTTGCATTGTTAGCTGTGTATCAGTCCACTTGTTGAAAGAGGAAAGATTTTCCTCTTGCCCTTTTCCAGCAGTTTTTCAGAGAAACTGGAAATGCGGTTTTAATTCCCACTGCCTGAGGAGACCACTGAACAAAGAGAAGTGCTTCAGCTGCAATGTTATTTTGTGGACATGCAATAAGTATCACTGGTGATTGTATTTCTGAGTCGCTTTTCATGCTAGGCTCAGATACCACCTGAATGCTTTGGTGCACGCCTTCTGGAGCACAGTCAGAAGTCAGGCAATGCTTTGTATATCTGGTGATTTTTTTTTTGTCATTGTAGTTCTAACATATCCCATCATATGTCTTTTACCAGCACTTGTATATGGTGTTATTCCTCAGGTTAAAATATTTATTATTTTTGTACCTAATTTCCAAGAGTAAGAATGTTGAATTCCTACAATCACTGAACAGCAGCAACAAAAGCACCCTAAAAAATCTTCATTCTCTAAACAATTTTCTAACTCTAGGAATACAGCAAATATAAATCATTTGGTACTTCATGGTATTTCACAGCAGGAAAACATTGCTACTGTCACATAACTAGAGAAAGTTAGAATATGAAACATGAACCCTAACAATAATGGAGATGCGTGCTAGTACTGCAAGTTGTATGCCGGAGGGTTTCCAGAGGCTACTTTATTCACTATAAATCTTACTGGTGACAGATTTTCTGTTCTGCTGACATTTCCTTCATCTCTGTGTTTCTAGGAGTATTAATCGAACCATACAAATGGGTATCTAAGTGAGTATCAAGTTACATGATCAAGGACATTGCAAATTTTAATACAACATTTACTTGAAGTGTAGAGGTTGACACTGAGGCTGAAACACTCCTCCATAAGACAGACTCTCATTAACTTTAGTGGTTATTAGTTTCTTATAAAGCTTTCAACAATTTCAGTTGCAAAAAGATGTAGGAATATTATACAGGAAAAGTTACTGTCCCAATGTGACACCTTTTTGGCATGTATAAAATTTAGGACAATAAAATTCCAATCCCTGTCTAGACCTTCTACATGGCAGTTACAGTAGATACAATAACTGCAAATTATATACAATGGTTTGGATTTTAGAAATACAAACCATTATAAATACTAGATCAGACAATAGATCCAGAGTTCATTCAAATGTTGTATGAAACGTGGATTCAAATATTACATCTCGTGTACATTTAAAGTCAGAAGTTATAAATGTAGGAAATTCTGAGTGTTCTTCATCCATTGGGGTTCACTAAGGTAAGCTCTCACCTCATTCCCACCTACAACCTGCCACTTAGTACTTTTTTGATGCTACTGACACATGAAAGAAGTTCTAAATCAGAACTTTCAACTAAATGCTATAAATTTTAAAAAGTTGCACAAGGCTTTGTAAGCACTAAATGGTAACAGTTCATGCAAGATGCAGGGTTGTTCCCTTCCCTTAAGTACTCCACTTCAGAATGTCTCCCCCCATCAAAAGAAAAAAAAAGACATTTTTACGCCTAGTCTTCCCTCCTAATAGCCTTCCTGAAAAAGATATTATGGAGAAACCAGGATTTCACTTTTTCAGACTCAGTTTGAAAAATATTGTCATAAACCAAAGGAAGACACAACTCCCAGCCAGGAGCATCTGTTGCCAACATGCCATCCAAGAAGAAATATATTCACAATTTTGAAGGTCTCAGAGTAAATTAAAAAGCAAAACCAAATACAAATGATGATTGAACAAGGTTAGCAACAAATTAACAAGGTTAACAAAATTAAGAAAATGGACAACTAAGAGGAATGGCATTTCCTCCCTAGATTCATATGGATTTAAAATTAAAAAAAAAAAATAATGTTTCTTGAGACTGTTATCAGTTCTGATTTACTTTGTAGTTAGCTGTTGTTGCAGTCATAAAAGTTAGCATAATAAAATATTTCTTACAGGATACAACGAGCAAACAGGATCTGCCAAGAAACAAGTACCTCTATCCAAAATTAAAATGCAAAAAAAAAATTTAAAATACAGAGAATATAATGTAAAATAGATATTCCAGCCTAATTTATTTAGATCACAGAGAAAATGAAAACTTTTCTGAAACTGCAGCTAGCAGATAACAAGATTAATATCCTTTCTAGAGAGGTGTGCACCACAAAAGTATGTGTATATATATTTGTACTATTTGAATCTTATCTTAACCTTCTTCCAAACTCTTATGATGTCAAATTAAAAAAAAAAACAAAAAACAAAGAAAAGGAAATTAATCTCTTGGCTTGATGGCACTAAAAGGTAAAATTTTGACTTTGCCAATTTATCTTGCAACTGAGTAACATAAAATGTCATAGCAAATTTCTTGAACAAATATTCTGAAATGAAAAGTCACAGTGTTTCATCAAAAAAGATCAGTCAAAGCATTTTGACTTTACTGAAATTATTTCAGCATTCTTTAAAGAAGTGTTATTGAAACCTAGCTGCTTTAATTTTAATGAGGTGATGTTCTTCAATGAAATCTATTATCTCAGAACATTTTATAAGATTTCAATTTTTCTTTTCACATCTGATGCAAATGTGCATTTGAAATTAACAACTTAAAATGCGAGCCACAAAAGCGTTTCATATTGGCATAAAGCTTTGCTTCCATGAAAGGTGTCATGTTTCAAGCCCAGCTGGGAACTGAGCACCACACACCACTTAACCCCTTCCTCCCTCCTCTCCAACCCAGTGGAATGGGGATGAGCATCAAAGTAAAACTTGTAGGTTGAGATAAGAAGAGTTTAGTAGGGAAAGCAAAAGCTGCACACACAAGCAAAGCAAAACAAAGCATTAATTCACTGCTTCCCATGGGCAGGTAGGTGTTCAGCCATCGCCAGGAGACCAGGGCCCCATCACATGTAATGGTCACCTGGGGAGACAAATGGCATCACTTAAAATATCCCCCCCAGTTGCTCTTTCTTCCCCTCAGCTCTATATACAGTGCATGATGTCACAAGGTCTGGAATATCCCTTTGGTCAGTTGGGGTCACCTGTCCCAGCTCTGTCTCCTCTCAACCTCCCATGAAACCCCAACTTCCTTGCCAGTGTGGCAGTATGAAAAGAAGAAAAGGCCCTGCTCAGCAGTAACAAAAACATCTTTATATTATTCAGCACAAATCCAAAACACAGCTCATACAGCTCATACCGCTGCAAAGAAATTTAACTCTACCCCAGCTGAAACCAGCACAGAAGGAAAGGAGGTGGGGAGGCTGAGCTACCAGATATTTCACAAGCTACATACATGACTACTGCATCAAGAGATTCGTTTCCAGCAGAGTCACAGAAAAGTGATGGTGATTTTAACCCTCCTTCAGACCATATCCTATTATAGCCAATGGTATATTATTTTTCCCAACTCCAGAATGTAAAACAAATGTAAAATGAGAAGAATAAGGTATATACTATGAGACCCTGCTTATCACTCTATTGTCTGTATAAATTACACTCAGAAGAGCTTTTCAAATTTATCGTGCCTTTTAAGAACATCCCACCACAAAAATATTTTGCAACTAGCACTGAATTAAATCCATTGTGCTTTCCTGTGACACTGATGAAGGAATTGTGTGCTATGTTTTCATGACAAACACATCATTAGTGTACATACATTTAAGCTGATTATTTCATTCAGCAAGAAGGGACATTAGGGTTAGAATGATACAAAAGCACAAATCACACTTGATGTTTCCCAAATACCAAGCTTTGTGTGATCCAATCAAGATTTCATCAAATGTTTTATTAAACTCAGTCACGCGAGCCTTGCTGGAGCCAGATGATCTCTTATTATCAACTAGGAGTAAATTACATTCATTTTTGAACTGAATTTCAATGAAACCCTTCTTAAAATACTTGGAAGCCAGAAGGGGGTTAACTTATAAAACCACAAAATTGCTACTGTGTTTTTCCCTAGAAATAAAATGGTAAGCAGAGAAAATCAGCATTGTAAATATTACTGATCACAAAAAAATTGAAGAGTATGATACTAGCAATATGAGAAATGATCACTAACGACTAAAAGAAATTCACTTTGACTTATTTGTGTTACAAAAAGTATCATTTTAATTACAAAACAAACAATGAGAAAAAGATTCCTGACTAGGCGGATAAATCGCATGTTAATAGACAGCATAAAAAATACTGCATGTTTCCTCCATATTCAAGTTACATTTCCAATCTTTTGTATGTAAGATGAACAGGGGAAAGACCTAAATATATGTATTCAGAAGCATGAATGAGCCTCCCACTCAGAGGCTGAGAAAGAAAATGCTGAAAAGAGGAGTTTCTGCAGCCATCCTTCCTGAAATGGACCCAACATTAACTGAAACATGTGCTAGATGAGGAGTATCAAAGGCAGAGACCTGCCTGTCCACTGAACCCCTAATTCTACACCTGAGGTGTGCCGAGTGGAGGAATGACTCCCATAACCTGAAGACAAAATAATTTCTAATCAAGAGAGAAAGGGTATTTCTAAGCTCTGTAACATGCACTCCAGAACTGGAAATCATGTCATTAATTTAGCTGAAAGTACAGTTCTAAGAATCCTACTTTAACGAACTACCTTAGAAATTGCAGAACAATGCACGTGGTAGGGATCCAGCTCTCTTGAGGTATGTGCGAGGGCAAACCTGGTTCTTACCCCTCGTTGTCCGCTCATGTCTGTGAGCAGACAGCCTGGTTTTCATCACTCCATTCACACCAATTAAACCTTTTAGCAGGCACTGGTAATGCACAACTGCACACTCAAGCCACATGTCAGTCAGGTAAAATAATGTGCTTACAATTGTTTCCAAACCCAGCTGATTACGTTTAGCTTGGGATACTGCACTGGGCACACCTGGCAGGGGGCTGCAGAGTGGCTTGTTTGGGAGGAGGCCACGAACCACACTGCACTGGTGTCAGGAGGAAAAGGAGGGCCAGAGATGTGAGGAGACACCAAGGAGCTGCTCTTGGGAAAGACCCATGGGGGAAGAAAATTTGGAGGCCCATAGCAGGAGACGGGCTCTTGGGAGGAAGCACTTCATGCAGAAGAGGAATACCCTGATGAACAGCAGCCTCCACACGACACATGGGGAAACAGGGACACCCCCGAGGGGCTGCAGGCCATGAAGGGCACATGCTGGAGGCTGTACACTGAGAAGCACAGATGAGGGGGGATGCTCAGTACACAGCTAGTAGCAGCAGTAAGAAACTCTTACACATAACTCCAACTTCCTGCATGGCACATTCAAAGGAAGTGGGATGGTCTGAGTTTAACCCACAGTGAAAACAAAGAAGCTGATATAAGAAAAGGGTCAGGAGAGGTGCTCAGCTTAAGCTGAGCCTAGGAAGCTGGGGAAAAGAAGTGTTTAACTGTTTATGTCTTCTTTTTTTTCCTCAATTACAGATCAGTGATTAGAAACTTATATTAACTGGGAATTAATTAAACTAAATGTAAGTTCCCCGAGGCAAGTCTGTTTTTTCTGCAACACATCCATAAGTTCTTATATTTTTATGGGAGTTTCACTGTCATTCAATTGATGAGATTCATCAGACAGAGGATATAAAACTGCATTATCAGCTTAATTATTACCATTATTCTTCCCCTGGAAGAGGTCTGATGTATGACTAATTTTAAATGTATACTCAAGTAAAACTTATGGCCCTGATAACCACAGCAGATGTTCAGGACTGTTTACTCTTCATTCTTTTTGTTTATTATGTTGCAACAGTTCTACATTTTTACAGTGGATACAAACCTGGAAGTACATCTTGCTTCTCAAGTACCAGAATGTACACAATGTCACATACTTCCAGCACTGTGTTCAAACCTTTAACTGCAAATTGGAAATTTAAACTGGGCACTTATTTGGAAATTGAGTGTAAGGAATGAAAAAGAAGGAGATGTCTGACTTGGAATAGTGTTATTAATGAGCAGCCGATAGGCCAAAAATCTTTTCCTATCCAAGTACACGGAATCATTCAAGTAGTGAGAAATAAAGCAGTCACTCTGACCCTTACCGCAGTATAACCCCTCTTAGATATGACTTCCTAAAGCACAGATCATTCCGAGACTGACACCTCAGTAGGTTGAGACATCAGCTTCTGTAATAATCTAATACAGAAGTTACAGCAAGTTGGCAGGAAAATGGCAAGGAAATAATCATTGATTAAAAAGGAGGTCAGGACAGTGCAGTTTCTCTCAATACTGATTGAAATAAACAAACTAAATATTTTATGGCATTTAGGAACCAAAATTCTTTCCCTTTCAAAATGCGAAGAGTCTAATTAGACAACCACATGAAGAAACAGGTGCATAATTTACTGTTGGATGGAAATTACATAACAGTAAAATCACATTGTGAATTTCTAGTGTCAAAATGTCGCCAATATACCTTATTATTTACTCCTTCCCCAGGGAAGATTGAGGACTCCTAAAACATCATTGACCAAACTGTCCAAATATCTCCTTTTATGACTAGGTGACCCGCCTCGTGGTTGAGGGGAAGGCTGTGGATGTTGTCTGCCTGGACTTCAGCAAAGCCTTTGACACCGTCTCCCACAGCATACTCTTGGAAAAACTGGGTGCCCATGGCTTGGACATGTTCATTCTTCACTGGGTGAAGAACTGGCTGGACAGCTGGGCCCAGAGAGTGGTGATGAGCGGTGCTGCATCCAGCTGGGGGCCAGTCACTGATGGTGTCCCCCAGGGATCAGTGTTGGGCCCTGTCCTGTCCAATATCTTTATTGATGATCTGGATGAGGGGATTGAGTCCTCCATCAGTAAATTTGCAGATGACACCAAGTCCTGGAGTACAGGAAGGCTCTGCAGAGGGATCTGGACAGGCTGGATAGATGGGCCGAAGCCAGCGATATGAGGCTTAGCGAGACCGTACGCTGGCTCTTGCGCTTTGGTCACAACAACCCCCTGCAGCGCTACAGGCTGGGGGCAGAGTGGCTGGACAGTGGCCAGGCAGAAAGGGACCTGGGGGTACTGGTTGACAACCGACTGAACATGAGCCAGCGGTGTGCCCACACGGCCAAGAAGACCAGTGGCATCCTGGCCTGTATCAGGAATAGTGTGGCCAGCAGGACCAGGGAAGTCATTCCCCTGTACTCAGCACTGGTGAGGCCGCCTTGAGTGCTGTGTCCAGTTCTGGGCCCCTCGGTTTAGGAAGGACATTGAGATGCTTGAATGCATCCAGAGGAGGGCAACAAGGCTGGTGAAGGTTCTGGGAGAGAAGCCCTATAAGGAGTGGCTGGGGGCTGGGCTTGTTTAGCCTGGAAAAAAGGAGGCTCAGGGGAGACCTTATCACTCTTTACAACTCCCTCAAAGGAAGGGGTAGCCAGGTGGGGGTTGGTCTGTTCTCCCTGGCAACCAGAGACAGGACAAGAGGACACAGTCTTAAGCTGCACCGGGGAAGTTTAGGCTGGACATTAGGAAAGCATTCATCAAAGAAAGAGTGATTGGGCATCGAAATGGGCTGCCCAGGAAGGTGGTGGAGTCACCGTCGCTGGAGGTGTTTAAAAAGAGACTGGATGTGGCACTTAGAGCCGTGTTCTAGTTGACAATGTGGTGTTAGGTCATAGGTTGGACTCAGTGATCCCAATGTTCTTTTCCAGCCTAGTCAATTCTGTGATTCTATGAAATAAATGGGAGAACCTGGAAGTCCTGATCAGGCATGTGATTTTTCACTGTTTGGAAATGCTCAAAACCTTAGATGAGAATCTCTTCATAGATAGCCAGTATCAGTCTATTACTTTTCTTAACATGGGATACGAGTAGAAGATGCTCTCATTTGTCTTTTTAAGGTTTTCTCACTAATTAGTACTAAAATATTAGAAGACTAAACACAGCATCACCTCAAATTGGGATACTGTTATGAAAATAGTCTATCTCTTCATGACAAAAAAAATTCCAATTCTATATACACCCAATGATAAGAATGATTTGAGTTGGAAGGGACTTTCTAAAGATCATCATGTCCAACCCCCTTGTTGCAGACAGAGACATTTCTCACTAGACCAGATTGATCAAAGCCCCATCCAACTCTACCTTGAATGCTTCCAGGGATGGGGCATGGGACATGGGGCATCCACAACTGCTCTGGACAGCCTCTTCCAAGGTCTTGTCACCTTTATTGCACAGAATTTCTTCCTTATACCCAATCTAAATCTATCCTCTTTCAGTTTAAATCCATTATCCCTTGTCCTGTCCCTACAGGCCCTGCTATAAAGTCTTTTTCCATCTTTCCTATAAGCCCTTTTTAAGAATTGAAAGACTGAAGCCCTTTGTAAGTATAGAAAGACTGCAATAAGGTCTTCCCAAGCCTTCTCTTTTCCAGGCTGGACCTAGAAAGAACCTAGATAAGGTCTGCCCTGTGCAATAGACTGGTTTGAATGATAGTTTTTTTTGGTTGTTTTTTTTTTTTTTTTTTTTTTANTTTTTTTTTTTTTTTGTTAATTTGTTGCTAACAGTTTGACGAAATACTGTGAACATCCCCATTCTTTTATTCTTTCAAGGAATAAATGCAGTAGTCAACAAGTAGCAGCTTAAATCATGTCTAATGTCACAATATAAGATGTACCCAAAAGTATGTATTCTGTCACCACCTGCTAACACCAGGTGGGGCAGTGTTCTTTCTCTCTTCCATGACACATCCCTGATAACTCCCTCTGGGGAGATATCTTCTGTTAATGGGCCGTCCGACCTCACTGCGTGACACATAAAATTACATCATCCCATTGTGAGATGTCCTGCCCAGGGGGAGGAACCAAGCATTCTTACCTGGATATAATCTGGGGTTTGGAACACCCCAGCCAGTGTTATCTACTGGATTCCCAGAGCTACATAACCACCACTGGACCTTCAGAGGAAGACCAGACCCTTCTAAAGGATGACTGCTTCAACAGAACCACATCTGTCACTTCAGGAGGACTGCAGCCACCATTTAATCGGACTGCTACCACCACCCTGACCGACAGGATGTCAGGTGGTATCCTGACTCAGTCAGTGCTTCTGTACTATTGCATTTATTTTAATTCTCCTATTAAATTGTACTTCTGACTTGGAGTCTCTCACTGGTTTGCTTTCAAACTAGTACAAATCAGTAAATAAAAGTGAGTTTATGATTCTTCCCTGATGGTTAGGATACCTCTAGATATTATGATAAATATTGACTGCAAACTTGTAGTGACTGGGTGACTCCTTTGATGACCATTGAACTGATGTGAAAAAGATAATTCTTTGGGGACAGATGATTCTCAGAAAGCTAAATCTGGGTAGTAGTAGCACTTCCACAGAGATAAGGTGAGGGGTAGGCAGCAGGGTGGAAAGGAAAGAAAGCAGGCCATTCAGTGGACTTGATACTGAAGCAGATGGTGCAGGGTCTCATACTCTGTGCCAGCACTCAAAATACTGGCAACAAATCTTCTGAAAGCAGGTGAAGTAAAATATCCACTCTCTATAAAGAATTGGAAATTCTTAGATTTCCTATGCTGGGTGGTAGCCAAGTTTAGTTTATCATTAGAGGCAAAGGTTTACAGAGTAAGTCTCTCAACCTCATGGTTGAGACTCATGATATTAAACGCAAATTCTGTACTATGGCACTTCATTTCATTTGTTTTTAGCAGCAAATCTGAGCAAAAAATAAAGATAACACATCTCTTCTGGCAAAGAGATGTTGCTGCACGTCTCAGATTTAACCTGCTATTTGTGACTAAGTACATGAAACAATTAGTTCTGTTTGCCTGACAGTGTGAGAGGGCCCATGTCTTAGGTATTTCTGAATTCCACACTTTGAATTTGTAAAGCATACAAAATACAAGTAGATGTTTTTTTTTCCAAGGCACAGCTATATAGGGGTGTGTGTGTATATATATATATATATATATATATATAAATATAACGCTGAAATTTTCTAATCTAAGAAACTGTTTCAGTTCAGCCTAACACAAATGTGATGATAAAGTATGGTTGAAAATTATATGGAGAAATGATTACTCTTTTGAAGAATTAAACACCATTCTTGTTCTCTTCTTTCAACTGCATGCATAAGTATTCAAAAAGCAAAAACCTTACATTTAGTAGTTTAAATATTTTTTCTCTTCTTATTAGCTTTAACAGAAAGAAAATCAGATTCAGGACAGAATTTAACAAGAAACGTGTCTGTAAGATTTACCTAAAACTAAGACACTATCAAAAATGTCGGTTCTAGAGCTGTCATTTTTTAAGAGAATCTTCATTTATGTGAAGTTTGGAACCTATCTGAAGTGATTCCGATATGATCTGAAGTGCTGCAGATGCTGTACGTGCTTCAGTAAATAAGATGCAAAACACTGATTAAGATCGTTTCAGTCATTTCAGTTCTTTTACTATGTTGATTTTCAATGTGTTATAATCCCTTTTGTAATTTATGATGAGACGGTTTCAACCATCCCTTTTTTGAGGTCACAGAAAATTTGACAAGGAAATGTCTAGATTTTTAGTTTCTGTTAACAGAAAAATCTACTTTGAAGGGGTCACTTTGAGATATAAACCCATGAGGTGTAGGAGATCACTGATTTATTTTATTTCATGTAATGAAAACACATCTGTGGAAACAGCAAATTACGTCGTGATGAGGCCAAGCACCCTGAGGAGTCAGAGAGAAGGATGGTTATTAAGCAAGGAGCAGTTAGGAAGCAATCATGCTGTCCTCTCTTTCTGTCCATATGAGGCATTTCAGCCTGGCTCTGGAGGAATCACCTCATCCCTGTGGCTGAAGGAACCACCAACACACTGATGCCACTTCGGTTTAAACACCAAAATCAGGTTCACAGGTGAATCTTTTCAGCGCAGGCGGGCACACTTAAAACAGAGTCTTAAATTTACATCTTTCCTTCTTGTAGTGCTCTTGGACATCCACTGACAAAATAGCTTTTCACTTCTAAACCAAACAAAACCTTTTAAGAATGACAAAACTACTGATTGTGCTATACGTAGGTCTGATCTGATCCTGATACCATTGATATCAGCAACAGTTTGGCAATTTAATTTCAGGGGGAAGATCAGATTGACTAAGCAATGGACATTAATAAAAATAGACTGCTCTTAGTGGGGTTTAAAATAAGGCAAGTAATCTGTTTCAGTGATAAATTCTGAGGAAACCTAAGTACCTGGGTGAGCACTCCATAATTTAAAATCCTGTATTTGTTAAGGTACAAGGAGATGTTTTTTGCTTTGTTCATCAGAACAGAAGATTACAGAAATAATTCTGCTGTTGAAAAAGAAACAACTAGATAGAGAGATACCTTACTCCCACATTAAATTCAACAGGAATTTGGTCTGGGAGTAAGTGTACATGTAGAGAAAGTAAAAGACAAAGTGAAAATGCAGTATTTTATTGGGAGGAAAGATCCAGAAAGAAAACAGCATCCTTTCAGTTACACGTTAATATATTTCTTTCTAATGCATGAAGGAAGTTCTGACTGAGAAGACCACCTCTTTTATAGACAGGCATTCTTCGAATTACCTTAATTGTAGTCAGGCTCTTGATCACAACATATGATCCTACCCACCTCAGGCAGCCAAGCTTACAATTTTATTTCCAAATATGATCCAAGAGAAAAGATCATAAACTAATTCTGAGATATGCTGATGTTCCCTGGCATACACTGTCTAATCATCTGTCTGCCAACAGAGGCAAACAGTTCATAACTCTGGTTTACCTGGATACTTAAATACAGAAAGGACTATCTTGCCAAAGCTTCGCAGTGTAGATAGGCCATACCAGGAAATCTGGCTAAGGCATTCTTAGAAAAAGACCCAGTTAGCTCACAGAAGACAGGTGAATGTTGCCTTTACAGGAGAAATTTGTATCTCCAAAATAAGTAGAAATTATATTACTTAAAGTTTTTCAGGTTTTTCAATTACATTTACTGGAAAGCAGCACTAGCCTTGATACTTTGGAGCATTTATTTGCTAATTTTACCTTTGTGAAAATTAATCTTACAATACGTATTTTTCTGCATATCCCTTTTTAAATTTAAACTACAACAGAGAGCTGCACAACGGACCTTATTTTTTCTCTTAACCCCAGACATCAAATTCCTAAAGCACACAAACACTGGTTTCTTTTTAATACGACACTTGAATCTTTTACTCGTCTCACACTCCTTTAAACATAGGAGTTTATAGCCAAAATATGTTATTTGTCTGAGCTGGATCCTCATTAGTTTCAAAGAAACTTGGTTTAGGCCAGTAAATTTGTACCGAATTCACCAGCTGATCATCCGGTCTATAACTGGTGAGCATTAGACTTCTAAATAATAAAAGCCATTCAAAAGAGACCACACAGACTTGATTTTTCTACAACATTTTAAAGCAGGATAAGTAAGGCTGAAGTTAATGGGGTGAGCACTGCTGTACAACTGATGGCAGAAGATTACAGGAACATGAACTGTTATTTCCCTTCATTTGACCCGTCTTCTTCCATTTCATCAGGCACTACAGGAAAGAGGCACAGGAGCTGGTAACGCTGATGCGTCATGCCAACAATCTGGAGCGCTGCCTAAGCTGGCTAAGGTTTAATGTCATCTGCAGCTCTTAAGGATGCACTTCCACAGCAGGAAGACAGGGCATTGCTATTTGAGAGTGAAGAAATTTGCAACAAAATTGCTAAGATTGGAGTTATTATGACTGGAAATGTGTGTGTAGGCATTAAAACCAAAATATAAAACAAGAGTTAAAAGGGTGACAAGGTTAAAACCCTTGAATTGAAAACATAGGACATTGTTTCTAAACCACTGTTCCCAGCAGTAAAATTAGGAAATGTATTATGTCAAGACTAAAAGTCTTGAAGTTGGAAAAATCAAAGCCCAGCTGACTGTCAGCAAAGATCCTGTGTTGTAATACAATGGAGATGGCAGCAAGATTGCATTTTATCACATATACCAGCTCTTTTCCTGTTAGCTGCTCAGGAGAACAGACTGCTAACATATATTTCAAGAACATATGCAATAACAAAGGAAAGAAAAAAGGAAAAAACCCAATCAAAAGAACCTGGACAGCAGGCAAGAAATGTGGCCTAAGATCTATGGAGACTGAAGTAAGCAAGATTTTGATCCAAATTACAATCCTAACATCTGATAACTACTAAAGGTTATAGAGTTTGTCATTGCCAGTCAAGAGGACTCAGAGCTGCTGTGAGGACTCCACTGCCAAGTCTCTTCTTCTGCGTAGCACAGAAGTGATCCTGGACAGGCCAGCTGGATACACATCTTGTTAGCAAAAATCTTAACATATTCAACGCTATTTAATATGTTTTTACCATGGTCCTAATGGTAGAACACTGAAGTCAATAGGAAGTTAATATTTATTTTCTTTCGTTAAAAAAAAAAAAAAAAGAAATTTAGACATTGATTTTATACTTCAGTTTTGGCCTAGAAAGGGAAGACCCACATTAATGTTTCAGGGCAGATCAGGAACATGCTTTTGAAGCAAATCCTCTGAAGTATTCAGATGTTTCTTTCATATTGAAAAGTAGTGTCAGAGTACACAAACTTGATAGAGAAGATGAACCAGGAGAAGCTCTCAGAGCTTACTGTAACTCACTGTTCTCCACCTGCTAACGGGCACTTCTCATGGGAACAAACTACAGCTAGTTCAAAGTAAAAATCATTTTTACTGCAGTCATTGGTACCCCAGCGCGAGCTGTAACTGCCTCTACAGTTAACATTGCAACTTAACAAAGGCGGTGTCAAATAGCCTTTCCTTTATCTGGTGGGGCAGAGAACATCAAGATGTGTTCTGGTTTCTCCACTTTGACTCTTTTGCCCTCAGCTTCCTGCTTATACACGATTAAGAATTTACCCTTCTGTTTTCTCCATACTGAATTCTGTAATGATCCTTGTCTGTCAGGTTTTTTTGGCGTTTTTATTTTTGTTTTGGGTTTTTTTTCCTGTGTCCCTCTCAATCTGTCCTGCAGTAAAACCCCCGCTGCATTAACGGCCTGGCTTCTAGAAATTCTTACTCTGCCAAAATCTTCCCAGCTTTCTGACGGGGGTGGGAGGTGAGTGAGGACCACCCTAGCGAGGGAACCTCTGCAAAACCCATTTGCAAAGACTCAACCAAGCTCCTCTGCTCAAAGCTGGCCCTGGGCCAAGGCTCAAGCACGGCCCTTACTCACCTTAACAGGCTTTTAAACTGATGTCACAATACACAGGCTTAAAACGGTGTTTTCCTGCCTTAAAACCAGGTACCACGATTACAAATTGAAAGGTTTAGCTTTTTTTTCTTT
>VZTA01006585.1:0-23553 GCA_013398855.1 Mohoua ochrocephala | reverse complement strand
GAGAAAGTGCAATTATGTTTGACCTAGAATTCATTTTCATCCATCACAGCCCGCATCTCTGCCTGGCGGCACTTTATTCCCCCAAGTAATAGAACTAACCAGTGCCGCTAAAAGGAGCTGCCTCTGACGGAAGCCCAGCCCCGGGCTCGCCAGGGCTGCACCGGCCCCCTGGCAGCGGGCTGGACCGAGGGCACCCGGTGCCCGGTGCCGGGAGAGGCTCTGAGCCGCCCTGCAGTGGTTCCAGCCCTGCGGGGAGCTGTGGGTGCACAGCGGGGAGCACGCGAGGAGCTGAGAGAAGGGTGCCTCAGGCACGGGCAGGCACGGCTGGAGCCGAGCCAGGGCAGAGGAGCGGGGAGATGCGGGACCGCAGAGGCGGGGACAGAGCGAGGGACACAGACACACCGCGCACCGACACCTTCTGTGGCACCGCCCGCCCTCGCCCCACCGAGGGGCTGGGAGGCAGGGAGGGAGGGCAGGCGATTGAAGTGAAGCCTCAGGAAAGGGGAGGAAGGGTGTTTCCCACTGTTTATTTTTCTCAGTACCAGAGACGGGAATGAAAAGTTTATGTTACTCGACAGTAAATTAAAGCGGTGAAAGCTCTCGACCCGAGGAAGTTTGCCCGCGGCAGTATCAGTGGGCAGTGCCCGTCGTGGGAAGGACCCACTGCGAAGCCTGGAAGCACCAGCCCGGGGACTGCGAGACCCCGCGGGGCTGGGGGCGGAGGCGCTGCCGTGGGGGCCCGGGGCGCACAGTGTGCTCCCGCCGCCATCCGCCCTGGGCACCCCCGCAGCTGCAGGGCAGCCTCGGGGGCAGGAGCTGAGGGCTGATCGCCATCGGTGTCTGACAAGTCTTGCAAACTTCTGGGATTGGCGTTTTGCAGGGGTTAAAGGGGAAGGCTGTGAGGCGTGCTTACTCAAACTGTGCTAATCTTGACCCAAACAGTGTCATCTCCAGGGGTGAGGGGTGGAGGCGTGCTCTGTGTGTGTGTGCACATAATAAAATCTGTCCCTGTCGTCTGAGAGGAAAGCTTGAGTTTACAGTTAAAGTATATTAAATTTGTGATTCTGCTTAGGTTATAAAAGGGCGTGTATTCAAACAGGAATATTTCAAGAGAAAGTGGAGGAGAAAGCTGAGGAGATGTGGAAAGAGCCATGGCTGGAGATGCAGCTGGAGAAGTGCTCCCTGCCAGAGGAGATTTGGCTCTGAGGACTGTGGCCTGTGAGTGGGTTGCCCAGACTGGCAACCCCGCAAGTCTGCCACCCACAGACAGCTCCTACTGGAACAGAGGAGCAGTAGGAAACAAGGAGCCCTGGGGGAAAGCAGTGATAGGGAAGGTGTCGGCTAATGTCTTTAGAAACAATTCCATGGGTGAAGGTATGGGTTTTAACGTCTTTGAAATGGGTCTTAATGTCTCTACTAACTTTGGGCAGCAGGTTCGTTACAGAGCCCAGACAGTTTGGTTCCTGAAAAAGACAAGTGGGTCTGCACAAGCCTGAGTTTCTGAACTTTGGGGTAAAGTGACAGGTTCAAGGCGGGATATGTGGTAGGCAGTTCGGGAAGGCTGTACCTGCCTAGCACCTCAGCAAATGGGGAAAGGAAGAGGGGCCGGGAGTTTGGGATGAAAGGAGGCTACGCCCTCTGAAACCTCGAGAGAGAAAACCCCGCGGGTATGGAGTCCCCGGTGGACTCTCTCCCTTTATTCGAATAAAGTTGCAGGACTCCTCTGTCTCCTTTATGGACACTGGCTTTTCATAGCGTGATTTTCCGTATAAGAGGAAGAAACAAGGACTAACAAAAGGAGCCCATTAGACAACATCCTAGATATCCTTCGCTGTGCACTGCCAAAGTAGGGAAAACTGAGGCTAGGAGGGGAGATAGAGGAGATAGATTTTGGACTGAGTCTGGGGAAGGGGCAGTGGGCAAGATGTTCTCTAGGAGTTTGTTTAACTATTGAAGGGGGAATTTGAAGACAATCAGGAATTAAAAGTTTATATTAATTGGCAGTAGGTCAAGTTGAGTGAACCTCTCTGAGTTAAGACTCTGTTGACTGGAATGCTGGGACAGCAAAGAGTATGTTGCTTCCTCTTCCCTGTTTTCCTAGAAGTGTGTAAACACTCTTGTCAGTTTTTCTGTCTTCCTGTAGGTAAAAATATGAATTCACAAGTTTTCCAGGCAGGTAGTCAGTACTCATCACTATGATGTTCCCAACAAAAAATGGGGTCTTTTCAACACATCTGAAAATTTACTTTACTTACTGAAAATATACTTTTCTATCAGGAAATACTTATTGTATGAAATAATAGGCTAGGTCTTTTATGTTCAAGAGAGGGACTTAATCCTTACAAATTTAATGTTTATTTTTAATCTGATTTTTCTCACTTTTTATCACTGATGTTTTGGCAGCTTTTAAAAAAATTTTTCTTTTACTGAAAATAAATCTAGTTTGTGATGAAGACTTTCTTGTATTTAGCAAAATTCTGTTTTCACTGCTGTATTCAGGTGAACCAATAGAAGAGTTACCAAAGTATGAATACAAAATACTCACTGGCCTGCTTTAGGAAAAGCATATACTCACTTGCTAATCATAACGCTTGAGGAAGAAACCTTTCCTGTGAATGTAGTCAGAAAAATCAACTTTATATACTTGTATTTATGTCCTGAAGAGGTCTGCTTCTTATGTGTCTTCTGAACACCCTGTCTAGCTTAGTGACAGAAACACATTTATCTTGTCAGTACTGCCGATCAATGTAGTTGCAGATGGACGAGCTGTGTTCTGTTTTATCTTGTCTATCATCAGCAGAATTTCCAGATTAATTCCCACACAAGAGTCTTTTCTCTCAGAGTTGATATCTTAAACAGAAGCGGAAAAAAAAAAAAAGCCCTTGATTTTGAGATCTTGGCTCTTGATCTGGAAACTTGGTTTGAAAAATCATTCCTGGGCTAAGAAAATGACTGAATGAGTTGTTTGTAGCTAAAGAATCAAAAAGGGCTGCACAAGGAAGAACAGAGGCTGTATCTCATTCAGTTCTGTGTACAATGAGAGTACATGAAGCTGTACACCTAAGATAATTTTTCAGTGTCTTGGTTCAGCTGAGGAAAATAGGTGATAGCAGGGGTTATATGTTGTGAAGTTTGTTTTCATAGGAATAAATTAATGTTTTCAAAATACTCTTTAGGGCACAGTTAATTAACTAACTTAAATACCTTTGGTACTCAGTGACCTTGGCCATACACTTCTGTCTGAATTTTGTTAGATTTCTAAGTCCAACTTCTCTGTTGTCACCAGAAAAACGTGGATTAGAGGTAAATGTGTTTTACTGTATCTGCAGCCCTGTGAACTATTAGTGGTGTAAAGTAGTTTGCTTCTTTACAGCAAAAAGTTTAGAATTGTTGTTTGTTGGTCTGTTGGGTTTTTTTTTTGACTCTATTACAATGCAATGACATAGCAATAAATAAACTATGAAGAACAGTGCTTGACGTCCTAAAAATAATAATAAAAAAGAATTTCAAGATATGTTAAGAATCTCAGTACACATTTTTATGGTTAGCCAGAAATTTCTGTATTAAATCAGCTGCAGTCATTAGGCAGAAAAAAGTTATATACTCATTGAAAATGGAAATGATGCATCAGGTTCAAGTATTTCTAACAGAATTCCAAGGCAGAATTTTCCAAATTATTATTCCTCAGATTTACTCAGAACCTGCCTTAATCTGTAAATAGCTGCTGATTTTTCATGAGAAAATGTCCTTTACATTTACTATTGCCAGCATGGTCTGTTGTCAAGTACAAAGTATTCTTTGATTTGTTGATATTGTAATCTTGAAAGATAATAATCTTGTTGTAAGCTAAGATATCTTGACTTTAGATGGTCAAAAGTGGATAATATGGGTGAAGACTTTAATTTTTTTAAAGTTACTCAAGCAAATGGATTAATTTCTGCAAAAATATATGCAGGAAGGAATGCTTTGGTTATCTAAATTAAAATATGTGCTCAAAGATTGATTATAAGTGAATGAAGTCAAAAATATGCAGAAGAAAGGGTTGACAAAGGCCTACTAGGTTATGGTTGAAAAAGGCTGGAGGAAGGTATGCGTGTAATAAACCAGGTGTCAATTTGCAGAGCAAAAGAATTTGTGTCTTCTCACTCTAACTTCTTAACACAGTGAAGTGGAGGTTAACATCTTTCAGTCTGTTGCTTACCAGGTTCTATATGGACCCTGCTGCCATGCTGTGTCTTTGGAAAAGGAGGAGTACTCAAAGTGGAGCCTGTTTGTGTAAAAATGAGAGAGGTATCAGCAAATTACTCGGCTTTGTAATAAAATATCTTTTAGCTCTCTCTAGCCAGACATTGCTTAGGGATTGACTTCCCATGTGTGTTCTGCAAAGCATTTTCATTTTAGCAGGTTTTGGATGGAAGTTTTTTTTGTTTTGTAATAAGAGTGAAAAGGGGGTGCTTAATTGTCTGGTTCAGCTATCTTCTTTATCATGAAATAGTGTAAAGGGGACTATGGAGGAGAAGATAAGATGTTTAATTCTGTTTTCCAGTAAACTGTTAATATTGATATAAAAGTCATAGACTGCTTAAAAAACCCAAACAAACAAATTAGAGACAGAAAGTTAAGAGAATGACTTAAAGCCTGAAGAAAAAAAAATCTTGATAAAAACTAGTAGATGAAACAGTAGATGAGAATGCAACATGCTTAAGACTTCCTAAACTCTCACCTGAGTCAGACATCTTGTCTCAACAGAGCTGAGGGTTGGTGGATGAACAGAGTCAATATAATTAGAGTCAACATTTTTCAGCTCAACAAATCAAGTGAGTCTTAAACGAAGTAAGCTTAAATACTTTCACCTTAGATGGTAGTATGCAAATCCCACAAAGTGTTTTCTGTTCAGGATCTGGATGGTGTCTGTGGAGTTCCAAGAATTGCATTGTGTCTGCAGACACAGAATCGTAGCCCCATGTACTGGCATGACTGGCGCACTATAACAGATGCACATGAAAAAGTAGTTTTTTTCATTTTTGAAAAAGCAGTGGCAGATTTCAATGCATATTAACGAATAAAACAACTCAAATACACCTAATCTCTCCTTACTCAGAAGAAAAGCAGGACAATGATATTTACCTTGAAAAATACTGTGTGTTTCTCTCAGAAAGAGAAATTAATTCCAGTTTTTATTCTGAGATGTTATTTATATAATCCCCCTTCTGCCTCCAAATATATTTCTAACCAGAACAAAATCACAGTTCAACTAAGGTTTTCAGAATAAAATTCAGGCTGTCAATATATACTATATTGTTTTCTGCATCTTGGGTTCTGGCCTTTATGCTGAGTAGGCCAGAACTGCATAAATGTTTGAGGTTTTTTTTTAAATCAATGTATTTAATATAACAAACTAAACTATACGATATCCATTTTAATTCTTGTAAAACAGAATTTTATGTATGCAATCAAGGGATATTTAATGTATTTAAAAATCCTAATTCCACAGTGCTGCCTGACTGTAAATTCAAGAATTTGGGTGTTCCTTTCAGGTGCAAGGTGTTCAGCGTGCCTCGGTGATCTCTGGAGTTTAACTTATGAGCTTCCAAAGCTCATTTGTTTGTTGAGCAAACAAACCATGCTGTGTAAAACATGAGTGAAAATTCGTGCCTCCTCTAAGGATGCACTTGAACATCCTGTTTAATCAAAATGTATTTCATAATATACTTTGTTTTTTGTAAAATATTATTTTGAAAGGAGGAAATGAAAATGTTGAAAACTTTTAAAATTTTTCTAACCCAATGTTTAGGTTTTTACTCTAAATTTATTTTCCACTTTGAAAAATATACTTTTATATTAAAAAAAATCCATACAGAAGAGTTCATGCAGGAGGAAAGTAAGAGTGCAACAGTAGAAGTTCAAGAAGACGTGGCTTTAAGTCAAACTGAACTACAGTGAAATGATTTCTTCTGTTCCTTTCCCTGCAATGCAAATTTAGTATAAAATTTGGTGTTCTTAAAAAATTGTTCTAGTGAGAAATTTAGTAAAAAAGATCAGGCTTTTTATAAGGAAAAGATTTAATTTAAAGAGGATCCATTTTGCCTGACAGTTTCCATCCAGGGGTATGATACCTAGTGTTAGGTAGTCATTGGCATTGCCTCCAGAGTCCACAAAAAGAGATGACGTTCCTCAGATGATTAATCTCTATCCTTGGGCCTCCTTTTTGAACAATTTATAAAAAATTCATGTACTTTGATGTATGAGAAAAATCATAGGAACTGTTCAAAAGTAATCTGTGAATTTTAAATTCGTAAACTCTTTGTAAATGCAAATTTATTGTCCAAATCAATATCCTTATCCTAAAGTATATTAAAAAAATCAAGCAACAGAGCTAAGTAGCAATTATTATCAAGGTGTAGGAGTAGCTTGCAATTTACTCTTGCATGATCTGTAGCTATCTATTGTAGTGACTTGGTTTTGAACATCAATATGCAGAATTGAAATTTTTCCATTATATATAATAGTACAAGGAGAACTGGGTCTGGATTGTACTCAAAATTAGCATTGGTTTTCTAATTGCTATCCACACAAGGACTCAATTACTGTGCTTCAGTCCACATATGTAAAAGAATACCTGTAACCACTCTTTCAGAGTGAAACTCTAACAAGCCTACAGGGATATCAATATCATGGAGATCCCTCACCTGTTTGGGTGGTTTCAGACTTTCTCTAATCAGTTTTAAATATACAAACAGGTACTGCTGAGTTATTCCTCCAAATAACCATAAGTGCCTCAGTCTGAAAATAGCATTTCTTAACCAATCTGTATTTCTAAATCGGCGTTTATCAATCCTCTCTCTCCTATTTGTTCAACAGTCATTAGAAAAAAAAAAGGATAAAATATCTTGCTGACTTTTAAGAAAGGAGATTATAAACCCAAACATTTTTATTCTCTCAGTTGTCTCTTTTTCCCATTGGCCCAAAATTAATTCTAGAACTTCAAGTCCATCTAAAATGTACTATTCATTTTTTCCAGGCCAGTATTTACACACAGGAACTCTGAAACAGTGACAGTGATTATGTAGCCAAGCACTTAAATTTTTCCTCAGGTTATTTGTTTTGGAAGACCCTGTGATATGGTGACATGTACTCAGATACTATAACATTGGATATGTACTGTTGGAGCAGAGTATTATTCCATTCTCTGGCAATTTTGAACCCAAAGCAATACTACAAGGAAATTGAACACAGTTACTCAGCTAATTCTATCGAATTGGGAATTTTTTTTATACCCAACAGTGATCATCGGTTGCAATGCTTCCTATTCAACAAATAATATTCTAAGTTAAAAATGCTAATAAGTCTGGTTAACAGCAAAAACCAGAGCTAAATTGCGAGCATTAGAATTACAGATGCTCTCATTTGCACATAATCTTTGCAATACTAACCACACTAAATTTCATGGCAGTGAACCACACTGAACAAATCTTTCAGAAAGGACTTTACAGATTTTTACAGATTGACACCAAGACAGTATTTACCCCAGTGCAGGTGAAGGTAAATGGTCTAAAAAATAGGGAGCCAAAGTGTTCTTGCTCATCATTGTAGGGGGAATGTTGTCTACCAAGTAAAACAGTTTGTGAGACATATGGAACAAAGAATTTGCAATAAGTATATAGTAAGGTAAATTCTTAGTTCAAAAATATTTTTTTGTTCTTTGAAAACAGGATGTTATTTAAATAATGTAATGGGTCATAATGGATCAAAATGAAACTCAACAGCCTATTAGTCGAAATATATTCTGCTCGAGCAATTGATAAAATTTGGATAATTTAATTTTTCATCTTGATTTGCAATAAAGGAAAATGGAATCCTAGGCAGTGGGAAAGTATTTCCCATCCACCTGTACTGAAAAATGACTAATGTTCTAATATAAAAAGTGCTGCTCGAAACCTACAGCTTTAGCAAGGACATTGCTAGTTCGATGTAAAATTGGGCAACTCCACCCTGATATTACAGCTACTGATTGTACTCAGAATGGGAGTCTTGGTCAATAGTTGCTGCAAGAAAGATGTGAGACAGTTAGAGAGTGGGAAAATTATTTCTTGACTGCAGCCTGCTGTGACACATACATTCCTGCTTCATAAAGAGGTTGTTCTCTACCTATGAACATCCAGTATTGCTTTTGTCTCTTTTGTCCAAAGGTAATTTTGAATTACCCATTCATGGTGAGAGGGAAGTGAGCCCTAATCTGTATTTCCAAATTCTGCTGATCCTACAGCTAAAGTATCTGCAACAAGTTTCTGCAGCTTGCAGTAATGCTGATAAAGTTAATGGTCACTTAGGCAAAATAGAGCATTGATTGCAGAAATGGAAGTGCTTCAGAGAAATATATGTCTCCACCAAATCAAGTCACATGTTAAGAAACTTGAAGTCAGATCCCTTTGTAAACAAGTGTAATACAAAGGAAAGAGAGACAAGCATTTTGGTTTATCTTCAGTTATCGACAAGCAGAGATTGCTTATGTGTGAGGTATTTCTGAGTCTTCCAATTGTTATTTAAACTTGCTGGCTCTTTGAGAAAAAAAAATTGGAGTAATGAAATACTGCCATGTTGCCTGGTTAATGCATGTTGATCTTTTCTTAAAATGTGCTAAAAATTCGGAGATGGTACATTCAACCCAGGAATTCATTAGCACTCATTTTTCCATGGCACATGTCCAGTTTGATTTGAAACCAACCAAATTGAAATCCACTAGGTTTATGAAAAGGAGAAAAAGCATTATTTCAGCAGAGTTCTCCAATTATAAGATATAGTGGCATTAAGTACTGGAAAAAAATCTTGTATTTAATAAAATTAAATTAATTTTAAATAAAATTAATTAGGTTTTCCTTTCTGCCTTCTGGGAACTTTTATTATGGTTGCCTTCCATTTTCTCTCTCAAATTCCCTTTTTTTTTCCTTTCAGCAAAATATCTACCTATCACGCTGTACATGTGATAAATAAATTTTAGCTTTTCTCAGAGCAAAGAGTAGAGATGAAGAAGACATTTATCAATCAGTTCTCAATAATTTTGCTCAAGCTTCAAATTGGCAGTTTTGTATACTGTCTTTTCAAAACTCTTTTCCTTCATACAGTGCAGGCTCAGATGATGCAGCAACATTGCAGTTGCATTCTCTCTGGCCAGTTATCTCTGCCTTTTCATTATTTGTTGACTCTCTCTTGACATTATTTTTTACTATCTCTGCTTAATAAGGTTTTTAAATTATATTCTACTTGGCCTGTTTCTCATCCTCCTTCCACCTTTCTTGATATTTATCCGACTATCTTCCTTGTATTAATCTTTTTTTAAAATTTTTTTTAATGTTTCTGTTGTAACTTTTTAAAAGATCATTTGAAACCTTAGGTATTTGCTTCTGCTTTCCCCCTATTTTTTAATTCCAAGAAATCTTAGGTAAATTTACTATCCACTCTCCTTATTATTTATTCTGTTTTTTTCTACTTTCTTCTTAATATGTTTACCAAAGTACACAGTGGCTCCTGCTGTTACTAGTCCTTGCTAGAAATTTATAAAGTGCTGCCTTCACTAGAGATTCCAAAAAGCAACAAAATGATTGTGTAAGATTTAAATACTTGTATTTGTCAGAGACAACAGAACAGAATTTTGCTCCTTATGAGCTTTGTTTAAAGCAAAAAACAGGTTTAGTTTTTTGGTAGTGACTTAATGAAAAGAAATATTGTATAAACAAGGGAAATGTCTTCATTATTCTTTATTACTACGTTGCATATTGTATTTTATATTGCCCTTAATATTACCCTTTTGATAAAGAAGAAAAAGGAATGCCGACACATAAAATATGTGTTATTTTCCGTTTGCCAAATCATAAAGTGCTTCAAAGAACATTTCTTTTTTTTTTTTTCCCCTGGTATAGTTCGAGTTGTCTATTGTGTGGACTTCTGTCTCTTTTTCTGGACGTAAACAAATACATGTCCTGTTCAGAAGTCAAATTTTGAAGTTCATCTTGCTGACCCATCTATAAAGCCCTTCATCCTGGTAGTCTCTGGTCTTGTCTGATGGTTATACTCTTTCATTATTTAAAAGCTATTGCTTTTATATACAAGCATTTTGGCTCTTTAATAAGATGACAGTTGCTGCAGCAGCAGCATGACTTTTGATGTTCCTTTCTGAATTCCTTTCAACCTGCCTGTACACTCCTAAGAAGTCTGCCTACAGTATTTTAGGTGCAATTTGGTATTCAGACCTCAAAGAGTGACTTTTTTTGTCTCTGTCATGATAGAATCATGGAACTATAGAGCCATAAAATCATTAAGGTTAGAAAAGACCTCCAAGATCATCAAGTCGTACCTTTGACACCACTACCTTGTTAACTAAACTACAGCACTAGGTGTCATGACCAGTCATTTCTTGAACAGGAATGGTGACCCCACCAGTACTCTGCTCAGTCCATTTCAATGTTTGGGAACTTTTTCCATGAAGAAATTACTTCCTGTTGCCCAAAGTGAATCTCCCCTGGCCCAGCTTGAAGCCATTTCCTATTTTCCTGTTGCTGGTTTCCTGGGAGAAGAGACCAATCCCCATATGGCTACAGTCTTCTTTAAGGTAATTGTAGAGAACAATAAGGTCTCCCTCAAGTCTCTGTTCCTCCAGGCTGAACACCTCCAGGCTGAACACCTGCAGCTCCCTCAGCCTACTCCCCATAGGACTTACTCTCTAGACCCTTCACAAGCTTCATTGTCCTTCTCTGGGCCCCCTCCAACACCTCAGAGTCTTTCTTGTAGTGAGTGGCTCAGAACTGGACACAGGATTCGAGGTGTGGCCTCACCAGTGCTGAGTGACAACCACTTCCTGCTGGCCATGCAAGCCAGGATGCCATTGGCTGCCTTGGCCACCTGGGCACACGGTGGGTCATGGTCATCCGGCTGTCAGCCAGCACCCCCAGGTCCTTTTCTTCTGGGCAGCTCTCCAATCTGTAGTGCTGCATGGGGTTCTTGTGACTCAAGTGCAGGATCCAGCACTTGGCCTTGTTGATCTTCATATCGTTGGCCTCAGCCCATTGATCCAGTCTGTCCCTCTACGGAGCCTTTCTACCCCCCAGCAGATTAACACTCCCACCCAACTTAATAGGAGTGCTCTTCATCCCCTCATCCAGATCATGGATAAAGATATTAAACAGGATTGGGTCCAGTACTGAGCCCTGGGGAATATCAGCAGTGATTGGACACCAACTGGATGTAGCATCATTCACTACCACTTTCTGGGCCCAGCCATCCAGGCTGTTTTTAACCCATCCATCCCTTCAAACAGTTCCCAAATCATATTGACTTTTTTCCTTGTTGCAAATTCGCTTTATAAAAATATACCTTATTTACTGTTCATTATCACTTGAAGTCCTTTCCATCAGTGTTTGTTTCTAGACTGTTCCCTCATAAAATGTTATTTCATATTGTTTTTTGGTTGATGCTACCTAAAACCAACATGTGTATGTATGCAATGTGTTGCATTTCTTTCATCCACTCATTTTATTACCCTCCTGTTACACAAGTGCCATGACTGCAATATTCTAAATGTTCACTTAGGGGTAAATTGTCATAGATGTGTTAGTTCCACAGAGGAACAAGAATATGAAAAGCTTGTAAGATGATATTTACCTTATTACTCTACTCAGCCCTGGGGAAAGGTGGGATGTATGCTGGTGCTCCATTGTGGCTGCACACTGTTGGGTGGGAAGTTTGGAGAAGACAGATCTCCACATCCCTTCTTTGTTATTCTATAGGCAGAAAACATAGGTGAATGGACAGAGGGCAATGTGCAGATCTGCAGGAAAAGAGGAGGGATACTGAATGCTCATCTCAAGAGATAAACTGTGACTGACTGTTGTAATTTGTTACCAGACCTGCTGCCTGAGTGAGGAGGCTGAAGAGGGTATGTAATGATCTGTGTCTCTCTTCAAACCACACTATAAAATTCTAGGCTTCTTCAAATGATTTTCCTATACTTCTTACACTATATATGTTTCCCTAATCAATGTTGTTAAATACTTGGCTCCTAAAGATTAATATTCTCTCCATTCCTTTTTTTATGACCACGGTTAGGTTTGCTTTTTCTAGGACTTTCTAAATCTGTATGGCTTAAACAATTGTTAGTGGTTCAGTAGGTTTGTTAGCAGAGTCCCTGAATACCCTAGAATGTGTGTTCAAAGTCATTATTACCGACTAATTGTCCAAAGCTGTTTTGTTCATTTTGTATAGCACTAACACTTCTTTCTCATAAATTGAGCCTCAGGAGGACATGTTGGAATAATTTATTTAATCCCATTCCTTATTTATTGATGAACTAAATTTCACTTATTTTTCTTTGTCCAGTTATCAGATCTGCAGATATCTTCCTTACTCTCTTGACCCTTACATTATAACATTTTTTTTACTTGCCTTACATCTTACATAACTTGTTTCCAAATATGTTTATTTCAGCAAATATTTTTGGGATTTAAGCTTCTGAAATAGTGTCCTGATCAATCTACTACTGCTACGGCCTTTGAACATTGGAAAGAGTTACTACTAACCATCTCAATTATGTCACTTTGTGCTTAGAAAAGACAGTATTTTTGCATTGGTTTGTTCAGGGAGAACATTGCATAGTTTGTTAAACTGAAGCAGCTTGTGGTCAAAAAGTAGTGAATGTCATTATTTCTCACAACTTCTACCGGTTCCTTCTTGAGCAAGCTAGTTAAATCCTGTCCTTTTTGGATCATAAAATTGCCCTCTGTGATGATGCGTGCTTGATTAGTTTTGTTTTTATCCAACAGCTGTATTGGTACTTAATATCCCCCATGACAGGTATGGTTTTGGGAATCATTTTGGTATCATTTTGGGATATGATCCAGGAATCTTTTTCAGTCAGTCTTCGTGCTGCCTTGCAGATTCTCAGTGTTGTTCCCCTTCATACTCCTTTTCATATAGTCTTGATCAAAGTACTTGGCTAACTTTTTATATATTTAATAACTCTTTTTTTGTGCATCAATTAATTTGCATACATGTTAGTGTTGCAATTAGTTTGAATTAATTTAAGACAGTTTGTCAGTGGAAGTGGGGTAATCTGCCTAACTTGCCATATAGGAAAAGCATCCAGGATACTGGATACTTTCCTATCTAAAAGGATACAGGACCTCACGTATCCATATACTCAGTAAAATGTGATACTTTCATGTAAATTATTTCAAGTAATTAGGTGTTGGCCTAGAGCTTCAGCAAAATATTTTGCCAAAATTTTATCCACCACTTACCCCTTCCCCCAACACTTGTTTTTGTTCCAACGTGGACATTATATACAGTGGCTTCGTCATGAAAGCTTTTCAGTATTACATTGTCAGGTTTCAGATATGATTCTATTCCCAAAAAAACACTCAGTGATTTATTTTTTTTAATTGCTTTTATTAAAAGAACCTCTGTCACCTCAGCTGGGATTAAAACGTAGATATGGAAGGACCAGAAAATATACTCAATTGAAAGCAGTTGCTGTTCTGAAGACCTGACACTTCAGGGAAGCAAGTCAGACAAAGAAAGAGAGAACAGAAGTATTACTGTCTTATTTTACAGATAAGGGATTGAATAATAGAGAAATTAAGGTCAGAACAGAGGCTGTGGCAGGTCTGGGAACTGGTCCCAGCATACTTTCTTCATTACAAAACCATTCTTCATTCTGAAAGATTTTATTGTTTATTCTTCAGACACCTTCTGTGGAGCTGAAAGAGGAGCAGAGCTTGGATTGAACTTGAGATTCAGAATCACAATAACTTTCCTGTTTTACTTAGAGAATAACTTCAGTCTCTGCTGAAGTCTCTGGGTTCTCAGAAGTGCAGATCTTATCAGCTGGTTATCTGGAGACACAGGGATTTCGGTTGTATGTAGTTTAATTCAGGTCACAGCAGTTTTTACTCATCTAATTCCAATTAATTTTAGTAAGTGTTAAATAAAAACAGCCACTTTTGATTTACATTTTGTTTTACATTAATTTGCATTATTTGATAACTCAGTTTTCTCCATCTTGTCTAATTTGTAGAAGTAAACATATCTTTAGGGTGTTAATGTGCTATTTTTCTGGTATAAGTGGAAAGCTGATGATCCAAAAAGGTCCTACTTGTCATTGCCTATATTTTTACAGTCTGTGGATTCCAAGATCTGCTCATTTACACCAAAGAATTTCCAGATTTGTCCTGGTCTCCTGTCACAGGGGACTTCCACTGTACCAGAAGCTATGTTTTGCAGTTTCCTAATGGCTCTAAAAAGGAACAGTAAATGTCAACAGGCAAAAAGGCCAAATATCAGGGACAACTGATGCTCACTAAGATGTCTTTTGGGGATTAGTCATAGCAGTTCTTGGTTCTTTCTTTCCACAGGCATTTTTGCAATAAATGATATAAGATCTAAAAGCAAGATAAATGTTAAAGGTTCTTCTGCCTAGTCAACAAATGAGTGAAAATTGAGGAAAATAGCCCTTGAATTCAAATCTTCAGTACTTTTAAGAAGCAAGTCTTACTATTTATAGTTTTAATTATATCGAAGTCTATGTCTCCTACAGCTTATACAAAGAAGCACAAAACTTATATTTAAAAAGAGACCTGCAAATGCATTTTGTTATCAAAATTAGTTGTGTTCTAATTATGCACACTTTTTATAGAAATAGACATTGCTAGTTCAGTCATTTATACTTTTTTCCCCATATTAAAACAAAACAAAACAAAACAAAACAAAGCACAAAGAGAAAACTCTGCAAAATATCCACAACTGAATTATTTCATTAATAATAGCCTCATTGTTCATATACTACTTACTTATCACTTATTTTAGTAGTTACATAGCTACCCTCCTTCCATGGCATAATATTTATAATTGATTCAGGAAAATGGAAGTATCTGCTTGACTTTATGTTGTTTTTTTCAGTTCTGCCCACAGATACTCCTTGTGCAATAATTCCAACTGATCGAGATAAGCACTAAAACTAACTTTAGAGTGTTTCAGATTCTTAAATGGGCATCATATCTTCTTAATGTGAAATTATTTTACAAACTGTACCACAACCTGTGTCATCAGGTGACAACTTTTCCTGTCATTGCGCTTTGCATTCTTAAGAACAAAGCTTTTCTCTACCGTCTTCATATCCCTGGGAAGCCTCTCCATGAGACAGTTTTGCAGTAGTCTGCTCTGGTTGTTTTTTAATGATATTGAAAATGAGAGACTCTAATTTTCAAAGTGTTCCTTTGAGCTGTAATTTCCCTTTCCTTATTGTTATAAACTGGCCTTACATAAAACCAGAGATTGCCCTCTGAATTTGGTCACACTGAGCATGCCAACCCCCCCCTACCCTCTGAAAGCACCATCTAAATCTGAGTAGAAGACCCTGAGTAATTTTTGAAGGAATCCATCCACTGAGTCATTGAATCACAGAATATTTTAAATTAGAGGAGACATCTGGAGCTTTTCTATGCTGACCTCCTCAAAGCAGAACTGACCTTAAAAACAGAGCCCTTCAGTTCCTTATGGGGTAAGGCCGAATGGTCCAAGAGTTCAATCTTTCTGTCTTTCTCTGTGTTCCTTCCCCATCAAGAAACCAGATTTCTCACCATTGCTTATGCGAAGTATCACAGAATCAAAGAATTACGGAAAGGCTTTGCATTACAGAATTAAAGACAGTAGCTGGGCTTGTTAAGAATAATTTGTGGCCCTGTATCTGATTTTTTTCTGCACATCTGAACCATGAAAGACAGACTCTGTCTTTGCATGTTTTATAGTGGGCACCAAGCACCTTTTGGGAGCAGGAGATTTCAAACTAACTGCTGCTTTATTGATATCACAAATACTGTCATGGCAACTAATAGCACTTGCACAGACAAGCAACCTTTTGTAGAAACTCAAGCAACAGAACAAGAAAAACTAGAAACAGTATTACCCAAGTGTCTGGCAGTGATCTGTACTTGCTAACAGTGAAGACTGAAAAAAGCACCAATCCGTTTGATGTTCAAAAAGTTTACAGCATTGGTGGATAAGAGCAACGGACGTCATCTGCCTGGACTTGTGCAAAGCATTTGACAGTCTTGCACGACATCCTTGTCTCTAAAGTGGAGAGACACAGATTTGATGTGAATCACTTGGTGGAAAAGGAATTGGATGGCTGCACTCAGAAAGTTCTGGTCAGTGGCTTGGTGTCTGAGCAGAGACCAGTGAAGAGTGGTGTTCCTTTGGGGTTGGTTTTGGGGATGTTGCTATCTAACATCTTCATGGGTCATATAGATGAAGGGATTGAGTGCACCCTCAGCAGCTTTGCTGAAGACATGAAGCTGTGTTGTGCCTTTGACGTGCTGGAGGCAAGGGATACCATCCAGAAGGACCTTCATAGGCCTGAGGGGTGGGTCTGTTCAAACCTCAGAGAATTCAGCAAAACCAAGTGCAAGGTTCTGCACTTGGTTCAAGGAAATCCCAAGCACAAATCAAGGCTGGGCAGAGAGTAGATTGAGAGCAGCCTTTGAGGAGGACTTGTGAGTGTTGGTTAACAAGAAGCTCAACATGACCCACCAATATGCACCTGCAGCCCAGAAAGCTAAATGTGTCCTGGGCTGCATCAAAAGATGTGTGGGCAGGACATCAAGAGAGAAGGCTCTCACCTTCTACGCCATTCACCTGATACCCCACCTGGAGTACTGCATCCACCTCTGGGCCCCAACATAAAAAGTATGTGGACCTGGTGGAGTAAATCCAGAAGAAGGCCATGAAGATGGTCAGAGGGCTGGAACACATCTCCTATAAAGGCAGGAGAAGAGAGTTTGCCTTGTTCAGCCTGGAGAGAAGGCTCTGAGGAGACCTCAGAGCAGCTTTCCAGTACCTGAAGGAGGCTTACAAGAAAGCCAGTAAGGGATTTTTTACAAGTGCACATAATGTAAGGACAAGGAATAAAGGCTTCAAACACAATGAGAGTATTTTTAGATTAGATATTAAGAAGAAATGCTTTATTGTGAGTGTGGTGATACACTGGAACATGTTGCCCAGAGAAATTGTGGATGCCCCATCCCTGGAAGTGTTCAAGGCCAGGTTGGATGGCTCTTTAAGCAACCTGGTCTAGTGAAAGTTCTCTCTGCCTGTCTATCTATCTGTTTTTCTATCTATCTACCCCTCTATCTATCTATCTATCTATCTATCTATCTGTCTACTTACCTACCTACGGATCTGTTTGGTAGACTGATGTGCTACATGTGTTACGGGCAAAATACAGAAAATTAATTCTGTTAATTGGATATAATTGCTACGTTCTTATTTTGCCCTAAAAATTAGTATATAGCCTTTAAATAGAAAGTATGTTGCATAGTATGAGCATGCATTTAATTATATTCTGAGAAAGGGAGTGTTTTCTCAGTTTTGCATATCTTTTAAAAAAAGCCTTTTGGTTTGCATGTTCCATAGAAGACAGAAGGTTGTGCACACGGTTCCTCCCACTTTAAATGCTTCATATTTGTACTCTGGAGCTCAAAAATGACAGGATTGATCATGGAGAGGGTAAGGATCAGATGTGATCAGTTATGGGTACAGGGCTTAGAGTATGTAGCCTCCTACACAGCATCACTTCAAGTTATGGCTCTGCATCTTAAGGGCTGGCCATGGGTGTGTGCCAGAGGTGAATGGGTGGTTTGGAGCGGAGCAGTGCTTCTAACTCACATGTATCCCCATCAACACACTTGTTTAGCACAAGTTACAGTCTGTGAGCAGAATCCTTGCTCATAAACCATAGGAAGAAGTAAAATGCTTCTTTTAGGAAGGGTGATTCAGATATGCCAAACAGTACATTAGTTTTGCTTCACCTAAATTCAATTAGGGACTCTGTATGAAGGTTTTAAACCTCACTGATTTTTTTTACACTGAATTAAGTATAGCTAAGTGCAATAGTCCCGGTCAGGATTTTCTGTCCTGAAGAGGTGATCACACAGTGCTTTGGATATCTTTTATCTGCTACCATTCTGGATTTCTTATAGTATGATATTTTCTTTAATATCATTCCTTTCCTATAGATGTACAATGGATAAAAATTTCTAGATTTCTTGGAACTGATGTTATTCTGTCTGGAATACTGGAATGATGGAAAACTGAATATTGCCCTTTTTTCTTTTTTTTTTTTTAATCAGATGATGAAACTGAAGCAACTGAGGATTTTACAGTTTGTAAGTTGTAGCCCTTGTATAAAACTAGAATATTGCTGGCTAAAATCAGATTTTCTGCTTTGACAATTCTATTTTCACTCATACGAAGTTTTTTCTCAGCTCCTGCTCTGTGTATAAAAACTTTCACTGAGGTAATTTACTGTTTCTTCCGGGAGAGGACAGGATTTCTTCATGTGTGTTCAAGTGTTAAAATCTCACCAGGGAAGAGAACATATGTCAAAATAAAATCTCCCAATTTTAAAATCAAATTCATGGTTTTGAGGGAAAAGCTATGATTTTTGATTGTGTAAGATTGGCAGCATCAGAGAACTGGCTTTTGACACATCCAAAGTGGTAACTTGTAGAAGAGAAGATAATTTAATCTGTAGTATCTGCTATCTCTACCCGTAATATCCAGTGGTTTGATAACTGTAGTTTGCATTAAGATATATAATTACAATTATTTTCCTTCTTAAGTTCTTTACAATGCCCAATTATAAACGTAAACACGAGTTATAAACCTCTCAGATTTACTGACAATAACATATCCTCTCTTCTCCCAGTATCTTGTGGCTAGATGTTCAGCCACTTGTAAATTCCATTTTCAGTGTGCTCTGTAGTTTTTAATTTCCTCTTCACAACTTCCTGTTATTTACACCGGTTTGAGAGATTTAAATTTGAACATCGTGACAAAATACTGGATTACGTTTTCAGTGAATGAAGCATAGATCAGTAAGAAAGGACAGCGTGGCTCTGAGCGACCTTGTTAGTTTTCACATTCTGGAATCAGCCAAGAAACCGGCTTTTTCTCAAAACAGAAGAGTCCCATAATTCTTGTACCCATATCTTCAAAAGGAAACCATGCTGTAAGAATCATATTACACGTTCCACACATTGAACTAGTCTATAATGATCCCAGAATGATGCTTGCTTTGTTGTTACAATACAGAATAAATTGTACTGAATACATCCTGTCTTCTGTGGTTTTAAGCAATATAAGAAAGTAAAACAGGCTGTGAAGCAGGACATCGTCTTCCTTCTTATGGTTTAGTAGCAACATTGTATTCAGTCTCCAGTGTCATGCCTTCTAAAATCAAATAAGGCTGTGCACCAGTTCTTCACTTCCGTAGACTGAGTCACAAACAAGACTGTTTGAATTATGTAATTTAACTTGGAATAACATATTTTCATTTTAAGGTAATCTCATTGACTAATAATGTGATGTTTGACTCTTACTTGTGCTCATTACTTAGCTTTTTTCTGTGACGTGTCCTTTACATGCAGATTCTTGTTATTTTAAAAAGAAATTTACTATCTTGCTTATAAAAATTACTGGTTTTCTCTATTCAGTGAGACTGTTGTAAAATAGAAACAACCAACAAACAAACCTACTGAATTAATCAAAATCAGTAGAATTAATCCTATAAAAGTGAGCTCGGAGGCATGCCCACTACTCTTTGTCAATTTAGCCCTTTTTCTCATCATAAATCTTTTAATGAATAAAGATTTCTAGTTCAATTTTAATACAATTATTAATTGCTATTCGTGAATTCTTGCAATGTCAGCCAACAATTTGAAATTCATCTATTATTAGTAAATCATTCATTTTGAATATTTGTAGCTGATTATTCATTGTTTGCAGAGAGGAGTGGTAACCTGCTTCTGAAAGATCCAACTGGTCCTTGTTTTGCTAAATTACTTCTATTTTTGGAACAGGAGATGACAAAGCAACTACTTTAGCTCATGCATAAATACCTTTGCAAGTGTTTGAATGTACATGTTCAGTATGAAAAGCAAGTCTCTGTACTAATCATACAGAATCACAGAATCATAGAGAATAGAACATATTATATATATGCGTGGTAGAAATGCCATATACAGGTCCATAGATGCAGATAGTTCAGAAAAAAATGGTCATCTTTTTTTTTTTTTGCATTGAACTGTGCGATTCAATAATAATTTTCTTTCATATTTGATCACTACTAGCATTTGATGTATTGATAGTCCATTACGATGGGAATTATTGTTCATTCCTTTTGTTTATGGAAGTAACACGACTGGCCCAGGTCGAGTAGTGATTAGCACCAGAAGCTTTCCATATTTGTTAATGCAGGCTGGGTATTTGGTACTCATTTTCCAAAGCACGGTAACACTTCATTTGTGGCAGCATGAAATTCTAACAATCTTGAATGCTTGACTATGTAGCCCTGATAATGTTTTTTAATGTGTGTTGTTGCTGTGTAGCTTCTTAGCCAATTTTCCCTTGAGCTAAGAAAATAATTGTACTGCTACCATCCTGTTGACATCCATTTGTTCCATGTTCTTGGCCGGAATATTTTTAACCATCCTATATATGTTGGTATCACTATTTTTTTTACTTCTTATTGGTTGTTACTTACAAATAGCAGTTTGTTTAAACTGTGCTTTACAATATGTAAAATGCCTAAAAACTTCAGTTCAGATAAGTACAAAAAGATTTTTTTGAAGTTCAAATGATCCCTAGCTATAAGAAGTATTTATCAATAAAACATTAGTTTTCATGTGAGAGGTTTTTTTCTTTGTAATCTCCATACTGCGAACCCCAACATTTTGTGTTGTAGTTTTTGATGTTTCACTTTAGAAAACCTTAATGAAGTAGTTTAAGAAAGAGATGAAATTATTAACGGACTTAAGAGCAAAACATATCATCGCAATGTGAATTAATCTTGTTAATAATATAGAGCACTTCTAAAATATAACTATAATTAATTAACTGGAAGAGCAGTCAAATAAAGTGGATTCAGAAGTCTAAAGACTGTCATGACAGATATTTCAGGTATTTGTGGTCATCCATGTACAGACGTTTTCCTGCCTCCATGTGTGTAAATATTAGAATGTGAAAATATGAAGTAAATAGAAATGTTCCATCAAGTAGGATAACAAAGAGAATTTTTGGGATGCAAATTTTACTTACAGGCTTCAGATGCAAAGATAATGCCCTCTAGTTGTAAAGTCTTTTGGCATTCTCAAAGCAATTGTACTGTTATGCAGTGACAATTAAAGAACTGAATTATATTTTATACTGCAACAGAAATGAAATTTCATCAAATGGTTAGGAAAAACACAATTTAAAAAGTTGAATCAAAACGCAATATATTTCATTTTAAAAATAAAATAAGTGTGATTGTTTTTTTTTCAATGTTCAAATTGTGCTTTTACTTGCAAAGACCCCTGTGGTTTAAATAACCCAGTACGTGTACCCTAATAAAAATCCCATTAAATTAAATGGCCACTAGGCATATAGAGTGTCCTGTTGCAATTTCAAGAGACAGTTTGTTACAAGACACCCCGCTATGTACCTTTTATTTTATCAAAATAAAAGAGAAAAAGAAAAGGTTGCAAAATGTGTTTATTTCTATGAAAAATATGTTTCCAGTGTACTAGAAAAAATTGATGTGTTGTGTGTTGGTTTTGTTGAGGGTTTTGGGGTTTTTTGTAGAATGAAAGAGTTGGCTTATTCCACGTCTGGTACATTTATAGCACAACCTACAATAAATATATATAATCAGCAGAATCGATCAGTAATTTTCATCCTCTGAACTATTACTTGTTTCTTTTGGAAGATGGCAATTCAAGAAGTAATTCAGTTTATATTGTATTAGATTAAACTGTTTTAGAGCACATACTGTACTTGTTTACCAGCAAACATTATTTCTGAAATAAGGTACGGTTTTTCTTGCAAATGTTTCTCTTTCTTTCATTTCTTCTCTTTAAAAAAACCCAAACCAAACCAAAACAAAAAACATACCAAACAAAACCCCTAAACCTGTGGATGTATTGAATGCTTGTGAAAACAAATTACAAATATCACACTGAGACGAGTTTAGTACCTATGGTTCTCAGCAGATACTCCCCTCCAACCTGCCTACCCAAGCAAGGCCTCTGATATTTTGTTGAAGTACAAAGCGAGAAATAGAATAGACTATCAAACTAATTTTGCTTTGTGAGATTTTATCAGAAGTTAATATTTCCAGAAGTTGCTAAGCCTCCTAGCTTGCTTTCCCATATCTCCTTCATACTCATGGAAATCACAGTGATGAAATTTAAATTCTTTAAATTTGTCTCAAATATTCTGGTCCAGTCCTGTTTCACGGCTTGTTTCCTGATCCATCACTTCACACCTGGCCAATCCCATTTAATATTTGCTTCTGAAAGATATATAGGCTTTCCAGGACTCTGCTTACCCAATGTCTAGTCTGCCAATTCCTTCTCATGGCTTCTCTCAAAATGAATTGCCAGCATCCTCATTAGTACCTCTATCCTAGCAAAGGCCTATATTCAAATGATGTTTAATGACAATATAAGGATGTATAGAAAAGACATATTTATTAAATATAAAATAATATTGAGATTTTGTCGTGTAAAAACATAGAGGCCCAGTTCTTATTTTAGTCTTTGGTCTCTTTCATTGATATAAAATATGGAGGGAGTAAAATGTCTACAATAACAAAATATAACCTAGCCTCGACATAGTAAGGTACATGGTAACTCTTCTCAGACCAATGTGTTTGTGTTATTTACAAATGTTTGGAAAGAATTTTGCACATGTCTTCTGAAGTTAGAAAAAATCAAAAGAACTGACAAGTGTGAGATGTGTCCAGCTGTACCTTTCTGAAGAATGCAGACATTGTTGTAGATAGCTTTTCCTTTGTACCTTCCAGTTGAACATCTGTCAAGCTCTGCCATGCCTACTGTGGTTGTGCTGTTGACTACTTAACTTGACTATGCTGAATTTTTTTCTGAAGACATAATTACCTTGACACTGTCCTCATTCCTTTAACCATTTGCTTCAGTGAACTCAAAAGACACTCTGTCCTCAAAAGTTTATGGCCCTACTGTTTAAAGTATTCCGATGTAGTTGTTTGTCTCTACTACTATCCCAATTTCTGTCACTTTTTGAGAGCCAAATGCTAAACCAACCTAATGCATTCATGCAGAAAGATTCCCCTAGAAGACATTAACAAAACAACAGTGACAAAAGCTACTTGCTGCAAGTACTTGTAGAACCTTTTCTTCTGCTTATATAATTTATACTCTTAGATTAAAACACCATCCTTGCATTGCCAATGTTTACCGGCTGCTAAATGTTCATGAAATAGTCTTTATATATTAAGACTTTTATTTTCTGCCCATTCTCTTTCCAGTTTTGAATAGTTCCTTGAAGTTTAAAGGCCAATAGATGCAACCCCTTTTTGTATTAAAAGATTTTCTTGAAGAATAGGACAGGTAGTAACATCATCATACTTTCAGTCTTTCTCAAAGATTAAGTTTAATGGGATAATGCGCCGCATTGCCTTCCCTTGGAGTCACCCCTCTTCGAGGGAAT
>VZTA01006582.1:0-54057 GCA_013398855.1 Mohoua ochrocephala | reverse complement strand
AAAGAAAAGGTTTAGTCTCAAACAGTTTTACTTTTATTTTTATACATTTGGCACTACTTCTTACTTTATCAAATGAATTGGATTTTCTTTGTGGAGGAGAATTTAAGTCACGATAAAAACAAAGAAGGCATTTGGAAACCATTTTTGATTTATCATCTAGGAACCCTCCTAGATCAGACATTCTCTGAACAAGTCGCTGCAGAAAAGATACCAGCACTATACCTCCGTCCGCTACCAAAAAAAAATATTTAAAGACGTTCTGCTTTGGGAATACCAAATCTTTAATTAGAAATCATCAAGTCAACTAATGAAAACATTTCTTTTATATGCATATTAAATGTAAATATTTATATTTATTTTTAAATGCATATATATATATGCATTATTCTCTATTTGCAAACTGATAAGAAGTTGCTAGTTAAAAAACCCCAAACCCAAACTAATATTTCAAGCCTCTTTTTTATGTACATGATAGTTAATCAAACATGAGTTCTAATCACTGAACAACCCTTAGACAAACAGTTAAAGGAAGGTCATATAATATTCAAGGAAATAATTCAAAAAGATGTTCAGAAAAATAATTTACTCCAAAACATAAGGTAAGATTGGAGTTGCTGGCTGGCTAGCCTAACCATTTGAGCTGTTTCTTTGGTAAGCATATTTTCAAATAGCAGTCTGAAATACAACTTATTTCATTGCATTTGATCACAACTCACCTTTTCCTTTCATCACTGTATTAGGAAAATTGCTTATTGGAACAGTCACAGAAGTTAAAGGAAGACAAAGCACATGTCTGTGGTCTATTATTATCTAAAAAGAACTTGTTTTAGAGCATTTTTTCATCTTGCAGACAGAAACATAATGTCCCATGATAGGCAGAAGTCAGTAAAGCCCAAACTGGAAATAAAAGGTAATTTTTGATGGTGAGGACAATTAACCATTGCAACAATTTTTCAAGCAATGCAGTAATCTTTTTAATCACTTGGAATTTTGAAATCAAAATGGATGGGTTTCCAACAGACAGTCTGTTGTGCCTCTGTGGATTACTGTCTGCTATGGGAAAACCGAATGAAATCGCTGAACTTTTTTGTGCAAGCCAGACAACATGATTGTAATGGCACCTTCAAAATACATTAGTGTATTGATTTAGCCATCAAAAATTTGAACTAATATTAACAGATCTTTTAAAACATTTTTATTTCTGGTTTTTGGTGTATTCTGGACTAAAAAAGACTGTCATGCTTGTGACATTGATAGAAGCAGCATTCAAACACCATCATTTTCTTTGTTGCAATCACTCAAATGCCAAACAGGGAGTGGCTTCTGCCTTCTGCCTTGTTGTTGTATCAGCCACAGGTAATTTGTAAATAACAGTGACTGGGTACGCCAAAGTTTGTCCTTGTAACAAAAAGGAGACAGCTGAAGAAAGGAGGGGGGAGAAATTCTGCGCAGTCAATGCCAGTTTGGGGATCCGTCAGTGTCAAATTATCATTTCCATTTTGTCTTGTGATTGTAACTTTCATTGTGAATTAGAGCATTCATTCAGCAGCAGCACCTTGACACGTAGTGAGGGGCCCATGATAGTGTGTGACAGAGCAATCAGCAGCTGAGCTGAAGCAGTACTGAGGGGCTGTTCTTTACCAGAGCAGTGACATTCAGGCTGTTAGGGCCATTAACTGTGAATAGCTACAGAGGCAATGCGGGGACAACGGTGGCAAAGGTTTGGAGTTGAAACCTGGATCTTTCCTGCCCACTTTCAACTTCTAGCATGCAATCCAGATGGGAAAAGAGAAAAAACAATCTTCCCTGAGCAAGGCAGGCCATCTAGCAGCAGAGGTAATAAGACCAGGCAAAGCACCACAGGGGATCTGCTTGATCGAAGTCAGATGTAGATCAATCTTAGGAGTCCCAGGTGTAGCGATATCTAGTCTAGACCACAAATCAAGAAAATAGTGTTCTTCATACAATCAATGTTACTGCAAATATCCCCATTAAAGAAGATAAGAAGAAATGTTGAGGAAATGTTTCATTTTCTGTCAATTCTGTCATTAATTTTGCTGCTTCAGTGACATCAATGAGGGGTTTCTGTACCCTGTAATTGTCACAAGAAGCAATTCATTTAGCCATATTCATCAGAACACATTACAGCTCACTGCTGGAGGGAAAGAAAGTTTCAAAACTAAAAAACGGCCAACCGCTGTGTAACATTCTGTGTTCTCTCTGTTGGTGTAACTGGAAAACCCCATCCTAATTATGACTCGAGCTTTATACAGTCAAATATACATTTACTCAAAGTAGCTCACTTGCTACTTTCTGTTCTATCCATTCATTCTAAAAAACCCACCATTACATTTGTAAGATGTAAGTTACTCTGAAGAAACACTTAGTATATTTCATCATCAGAGCTAATTTTATTTTGAGCCAAGTCACCTATGCCATTTGTTTATTACCTTTGTCAATTACATTTATTAATTGGGAATTTAGCGTGCAATATACAGCAAAATGCTTGAAATAATAATTTTTTAATACTGAATACATAAACAGACGGTGACTGTTGAAAACCATATATAAATAAAATGTAAAATAACTTATTAATTAGAAAACATACTCATATAAATTCCCTTGCCAGCAAAGTTGCTATCTATAAGTTTGTTGAAATTAATTTTCTAGTAACTGTGATTTGCAATTGCATAGTATTAAGAATTACAACCGAGTTTCTCTAGTTTTAGCTGAAGGTACTGCAATAAAGACATCGAAGTCCATGAAAATCTCTTCATCTTAGGTGTGTTAGCAAAAATAATTATTAAAGGAATGTGCAGGTAGATGATATGGAAAGATGAAGACCTAATCACATGGGTTGTGAAGCACAGCAGCCTTCCTTGTTATATTGAGTCAGACTATATTTCAATGGTTATGAAAGCGCCGGTGTTCAACTTCTTTTTCCTTCTGCACTGAATCTCTCCCTGATGCATCACCACTGAAACCAATGCTTTTGCCAGGAATATACGGAAATCATTGCCATTGAAAACTGTGGTTTTATATTTTAAAACCTGATTTACAAACTATTATGTTGTTCTCAAGTTTCTTAGCAATATTTCCACTGAGACCTGAATATGTACTAGTGGCTTTTTTTTCTGGCTTCAGAACGAGAAGAAAAGGAAACTCTCCTCCTTGGATCAACAGTCCCTGCTGAGGAATCCACCCATTCAACTGGCTTGATCAATTAGCCATTACAGAGGTAACTATTTCCCTTTTTAAAAATGACAAATTCTTCAATTCTGCAAAACCACTTGCAGAATTATACCCAAGAATATAAATATGCATAATTATATGAGAAGAAAAAAGGCCATTTTACTATCATAGTCTTCTAGCCCAGTCAGTGCCTGCTTGCATTTCTTCTACTTTTAAAAGTAAGAAGATGAAAGTGGAAAGTTGACGGTGTCTGGTGGTTTGTTCGGGAAATGAATCATTATCTTTCCTATATCACAGCACAAAAGCCCTTTAGTATAAATGAATGGACTAAATTATTTCTGAACAGTTCCTGAATTATTGTACATCTGATCAGTTCAACATAGAAAGAGGCAAGACTTGCATTTTTGGGTATCAGGTCTATGGTTCAACCTCACACATTATAAAATACTTTTTCCCGCCATTATTCCTTGTCTTTAACATATTCCTATGTAAGCATGCTAGTGGCATCAAAGTCTGATGTATCTGATGAGGAAACAAAAACTCTCACGGTTAACACTGCTTTATTGATCAGAGGCCGTATCCTGACCGGGTCAGGTTTTTTCTGTGTGCAGTAGGTTTGTACCAAAAAAGGCCATCACCACTCATGAATTTACAGGCTGCTCTCACTGCAGCCCAATGTGTGATGAGAACAGGATCATCTCCCTCTCAGATTTCTGAAAGAACTGTACATGAAATTAAAAGGGTGATATTTTTACAAGAAAACTAACAAGTGTGATACTATTTACTTATGAAATGAGGAAGGGAAGACTTTATGAAAGAAAGCTAAAAACTTAGGTATAAAGTGTAAGTAGGTTGAAATGCAATGTGAGTTTTCCAAAACTATAATCTAACAGGATAAAAAAGGTAATATACCTCACAGACAAAAGAAATGTGCTAGACCTCCTTTTCACTAAAACCTATCAGATAATTCTGCACGGCAAGATATTTGTCAAACAAAGATTATCAAACAAATGGAAAGCCTTGTCTTTTGAGCGCAGTCTTTCAAGCATGGCTTTTGAGGCTGCAAGGAAATATGGTTGCTGCCTACAAATATATCAGGGTGCACATATCAATGATAGAAAAGAGCCGTTTAAAGATACAATACATTTAAAGAACATGCACTGATGCCAAAATCCATTTAGAGGAGAAAATAGGATAAGGTTTCCAGCTGTCAGAACTTCTGGGTCTATCTTCCAATGGAAGAACATGGGAGAGTAGCCTACTAGGAAGGTCTTTGCATTTCTGAAAGGAGCTAAACAATGCAAGTCCTGGAGAAGCAAAGGGCTCCACTCCGTGACTTCGGAGCTTTCTAGTTTTACTCTCTGGAGAAAAAGAGAAAGAGGAAGAAATTGTGTGAAAGATGTGAGCCTCGCTTTTAAATGTCTCTTACTTATTTTCATTGTAATTGTAAATATTCCTTCACACACACATACTTCAGCAACTTTTCTAGATACTTCTAATTAGAATTCAAGGCTTTTCTTTCAATCAGTTATCCCCCCAAAACAATAGTCAGTGTAAGTATCTGAAGGAATACTTGCTTTTAACAGAAATCTCTCCCCTAGCACCTACATTTACATGAGTGGGGAGCAGAGCTTCAGTTGATGGAAGTTGTGGTGAATGCAGGACTTTACCAGCATGATAGTTTTCAGTCACTGGAGCTGTCCTGGCTTTATTGTTAGTGATGAACAATCTCATTTCATGGGCTTTTTTCAGATTCCAGAAATGAACTGTGAGTTAATCCACCACCCAGCAGACTTTGTAAGACAGTAAATATGACCTATTTTTGTTGCTTGGCCTTTAGCTTTAGCTGACTTCTTACTCTATAAAGGTACAAAACCTTGACCAAAGTTAACTAGAAGGTCATTGTTGAAAGTACCACTGTTTTGTGCCGGAGCATGTGTAAAATGTATGTCTTCCAGACAGTATATTTCCTGTGCTGTTGAATGCCACCACTGAGGGAGATGTGAAGGCTGCCAGTACCAGTAGCTGATAGCACATAAGGGTAGTAAAAGATATTCCTCAGCATGGCATCCCTTTCCTGGTATAATTGGCAATGAATGGGTGCAATAATTAAAGAATCTCAACAATTTCAGATGGAAGGATTTTTTTTTTTTTTTTTTTGTGGTTTTGTAACTGTGCCTTTATGATCTGTGAAAGTTANGTGGGCCTCACGTGTGACATTATTAATATTATTATTAGATGGACTATACTTTTGCCTTAAGCCTCGCTCCCTACCCCAAATAAGACCCCATTACAATAGGAACTGTATCAACGTGCAGCTTGATGAACCTCAAACAAAAGGAAGGCATATGAATAAAGGAAAAAAACCAAAATCAAAAAAAGAGATTGCTTTTACAATTTCTTCTTCCTTGGTTGATTGTTCTTCCTCCTAGTGTTTAGTTTTTCCATAGACCTTTACAAATTTCATTGCCCTTGCTAGTTTTAAGAACTTGTGCCAGAACTCTTTATACTCTGGGGAAGTCTTCCATTTGAATACTATTCTGTAACGCTTTGAATAGGTTATTTTTTAAGGCAAGGGGTGTAATTTGCAATGCTTTCTTTTTCTCATGGCATGTATTCGAATATTCTTCTCTCTAGTTACCATTGCCCTCATCAATATAAGTTTCCGACTCAGCTTCTCTGTTTGTTGCTTAATAACCAAGACAAGAGGGAAAATAATTTCTTGTTTATGATGACAGTAACAGACATGCAGCATCTCAACCATATTGAATTGCATAAGCAACCAAATAATATATCCCTATCCAAATAGTCCTAAATATTGCTAAAGGTTTGATTTAAACCGATTCAAGCCTATTTCTCTTTCTTTAGCAAAGTCTCTCTAAAAACCAGCATGCCATGTCCTGGTAATCTTTTGTTTGAAAGAATGTATGTCTTTATGCAAATATCTTTCAAAAACCGCTTGACCAAAGTGGCTTGCAAGCAGGTTTAGAATTCACTTCACACATTCTGAAGCTATAACATTCTGACATATTAGTTCAGTTGGGTTCTGAATGGTTCACGACTCTTCATTTTCCAGCGACTCGATGTTTATGGCATGTGCTCAATTGTTTTAAGGCATGACTAAAAAGTGTAAAACTGGTCTATGAAATCGCTAGTCCAGAAAAAATTCTCTGCTCTGTTGAATTCAATAAGCAGTGTGTATATTCACTTTCTGTCTATTACTTTTTTTTTTTTTTTAACCTTTTGAGTGTTTCAGAATTGTAGGGTTGGAAGAAGTACTTAGAAATACCAATTTTCTGTATGCAAACTTCATGGCGCAGAAAACACATTTTTGTTTTTTTTTTTTTAATGTGGAAATGTGTGTGTCTACAATAATTACAGCTTTGCAAAGCAATCCACAGAATTTTACCGACTTCCTCAAGACCACTGAGAGAGGGGAAAGATGGGGAAAAATACCCTATCTCTATTCAGCATCCTGCAGTAGGGAAAAAAAACTGAACAGAGCACTGTGATTTGGAGTTTGAGGACAAAAAGGGAGAAAAGTCTGTTTCCCTAGAATAGCACATACAAAAATACCTTTTCTTCATGGGCTTCTTCAATCTGTACATCATGAAACCGCATTGAAATTAATCTTTGAAATAAATTTCTCCTTTGGACTCTAACAGCTTTTTCAAATAATCTGTTTTCCTTAATGATGAGAGAGGTACAAACTTTAAGGAAACCAGCAGATGTTTAATGGCCGTTTTAAACTAATTGTATTGACTCTATCCTGTTGAACTGAAGAATTGTATCCATTAGAATTCTCTTGTATAACATTCTGCCTTTGCTGACATTTTCTGTAGTGGTGGTGGAATTTCCCTGATCATTTAGGTAACATAAAAAGTGAGATATGTCAGATTCCCTTTTTGGCTTCAGCTCTCCCCAGTTGTGAGGAAGACATAATAATTAAAAAAAAAAAAAAAAAAAAAAAAAAAAAGAAAAAAAGTTGAAGTTTTTTTAAAANNAGGAATTGTACAAGTTGTAGGCTTTTTCTAAAAAAGCTTCTTTTCAGTTGTATTAAAAGTGTCAACGTTGACTAAATGCACAAATAGATTTTCTCTTCATGATAGGTTTAAAAAAAATTGAATGCAAATGCATTTTCAGTTTCAGTACAGGTAGAAGGTATGATGCCTAGTTTTACACAGCTCTGCTAAGCAGGTACGTATGCATCACTCGAAATGGTGTCTAATATTCCACAGATGGCAATTACTTCCAGAGGAATGGCTAGGGACTTAATTAAAAAGGCTGAGAGTTAGCAAAGTAAAATGCTGCAGAAGCACATGAAAAATCTATACATTATGCAAGGGACTCCATAGAATATTTAGGAAGCTAAAAGTGTCTTTTTACATTTTCCCTTCATTTCTGCACAAAGGGTTTACTGTAAAATAAAGGTTAGTTATGCCACATTTAAAATTATATTTTAGCAAACTGAACCTACTACACAACAAAGCAAAATATATTTGACTGCACAATATTGATTTTACATGAAAGCACATCAGTTAGTGAAATGCAAAAACCAATAAAACATCACCCCTGGCTGGGATAGATATCTCTAGATACAATTTATTTTTACATTTAAACCAATTATTGGGCCTGTTGCATTTAAAAATGTGCACCATATATCCTTTCAAGGACTTTTTTATTCAATCAAATCAATTGCATTGATCTCCATATTCCATATTAAACACCAATCTTAAATTAAAGCTGACACATTTTGAAGGCCAAAGTACAAGTTTCTAAGCAGAAATAAATTCTACAAGGCTTTCTTTGTGTGTTTTTATGCCCAAACATGAATACAAATATTGATTATGTTTTAACACCCAATTTATAAGCTATTTCAATGCTTATTTCTTCCTAAAATTTGTTCAATATTAATACAAACTTACAGAAACAGAATGCTCCCTGAAGTTCTTCCTGTTGCACTGGAATATGATGATGGTTTTCACAAATAATTAAATGACAGAATAAAAATAAATCCTTAAGCATAATTTTTCATGAAGAATCTATGACTAACAGGACATACGACTAAACCACCACTTGTTGAAATGCAGATATAGGGACAAGAATTGTTTCTTTTGAGCGTGTCGTCAAAACAGTTAACATCTACCTTGAGCCTGACCAAGTTGTTTTCACTCCCAAATGGTGTCTACAAAGAGAGGAAGCAAGACTGTAAATTCAGAGAGGCCATTCACATGGACAAAGCTATTATGCATAGGACTGGTGCTAAGTATTTCCATGGTCTTTGTCCACTGGTGATAGGGGCAAAACTCCAATTTTGTACAAAGAAGCCAGTGTGTATTTATCCAGCTGTCTTTTCCCCTTACGGCATCACCTCCCTGTGCCTGGTAGGAAAACAACCGTGCCACTTGGAAGGGGCTTCTCACTTCTCCCTGGCTCATCAGTTTCCCAGCTTTTCAACCTCTATTGACATTGTTTGTACTTTGGAACTTCTATCTCCCAATAGTTTTCAATTAGCTTTATATGCATTATTCAACTTTCTGAAGCTGTCCAGAGTTTGCATAAAAGTAAAATGGAGGAATCCAGACTTCAGAAATATTATCAAGTATTCAGAATGTTCACTGTCCTGTTCACACCTCTCCATCTCTTCATATTGCTATGTGCATATGTTGCAGTGAAATGAACAGCATAAGAACCAAGGAGGGAATTTGTCAAATACTCCAAATAGCTGCACATCACTACAGATTATGACTGCTTGGATTTAGGGAACATTTTTTTGGCTGAGGAAACATTCCAATGGGATAGATTAATCTGTGTAAACCACACAGCTCAGCTGAAACTGCTGTTCAGCATTCTAAATTGCCACCTTCGTCTTCTTTCAGCACAAAAATGTGCATTTCTTCCTATAATAAAGATATTTTATAATAGCAATAAGGCAACTCCAGGGTGTGCGGTTATCACGAGATAATCATACCCTGGAGGGATTGCAGATACTTGGCTGTGCCTCATAACACCCCATGTGTGTGTTTATCTCATGATAACCCTACTCTCTTTTGTATCTTATTGCCTAATTATCCTCTGCTAATGCAAAATACTAATTTTTTTGTCTGAAACAATATGTGCAAGAATGCATTGCTAACAATCACTGGAGGACATTGACAAATAATGCTGTCACTACTTTGTACTCTCTTCCAGCCAGAAATTTACATAAAGAACCAACTTTGGATATTTTTTTCTAAACCAATTAAAATTCTTTAAGGCAACATCAACTAAAATATTGGAAGCAGGCCAAGTAAATATCTCTAAAAATTCCATGTATATTCTTACAGTGATTTATATAGTTTTACTTACATAAAATACCAAATTTCTTTCTTATGTATTTACATCTCTTTACATTTCTAATTCTAATACACAGAAGTTGGTTTCCTGACTGTTGCTTATGGATCCTGAAGGGGTTCCTAGGATCACCCATCTGATATTTATCTGAGGATAAATTACATTTTATTTAATCTCCGTATAGGGAGTGATAGCTATGTTTCAGATACCATCGGGAGATATTCAGAGAGAGTAAAGATTCCGGACCTCTCTTAAGGAGATAGAACTTCTGTTCATTGTAACATGCGACAAATGAGTTAAACCTGCTTTCCACTGATGCTGAAATTTCAGATATGAAATTCTCACAGATAATGTTCAATAACTCCTTAGTTGAATCAATGTCATAAAAATCATGTGTAATCACAATCCATTGAAAATAAACAAACTAGAAAATTGGTTTCAATTTTTAACTGAGAGATTTATTCTGCAATTTAAGTGTGAACATTATAAAACATTGCAAAAGGTAACCTAACACATAAAAATAGTATGTATAAGAATTGCCTTTTCCTCTTTTAATAAAAGCTGTATCAATTGAAAATAGGTTGCTGGTCAAATGATAATCTGACATGTTAAGATGACATTAAACCCCACTAATGTAGCAGGAAAAATACCCTCAAACTGCAAAATGATAGGTTATTCCCAGAGTTTGAGTTATACAGATTTCATCATTCTCTATTAATAGTATTACTGAAGGTTCATTACACATGGTGTATTCATGTGTCCAAACATTTTATAAGTTTCAACTAATTTCAAAGTATTTCTTTTCCATGGACTATACTAACAGAATAGAAAAAGAATCCTGTAGACTATTCAGTAATGATAAAGAAATACAAGACAAGATTTTATGTAAACAGAAATAAGAGAAGACAAATAGTTCAATATTTTTAGAGAAATACATTTGGTACAATGCCAAACATGATAAAAAAAGCAATCCTGAGAATCCACAATGACATTTTATATATCTATCTTATATATGTGAGTCTGTGTTTGGTTTATGTCTACGTAGGTAATGTGCATTTTTGGTTTTATCTTGTGTTTTATAATATATCATTATTTTGCATACTGTTTGCAGTGAACAAAATTCTACTTTTAGTAGCACCACCTGTGTAGGTCTGCAGGCTTTGGACTCTTCCTTCCTTTGTTTTGAGCTACAGATAATTAAATCAAGATTTTTTTCCTTTTAGACTATCTATTTTTACACTCTGTTTTTATGTAAAATTGCTTTCATGTTCCCTGTCCTCCCACTCAACCAGTTCTTCTGAAAAGCACGCATGCTTATCTCTCTTACCATTGCTTACAGATCTCATTTCTCAATCCTTTGATTATTTTAGATGGCCTTCTCTGAATTCTAGCTTCCTGGTGCCAGTGGGAGAGAATTGCCTTAATACAGTTCTCCTCAGAAGTTGCTAGCTCTGCGGCTGCCTTGCCTGTGGCATTCCTGGCAGCCCTTGCCATGGTATGCTCTTGGAAAAGGAATCAAGGGGCATATTCCCAATGAACATATACCAGAAGAATTAAAAATAAATACCACTAATACAGGATGATGTTGATATGCAAAACCCACACTAATCATAGCAGCTGCTGGTTTAGGACAAAGATCTGAGCTCACAGTCTCTTTATCTTAATAGAAATATGCCTATAAATCATCTGAGGCAGGAAGAGGCTCAGAGACAGCTACATGCACTAAAATTAGCAGGATTTTCCCCTACAGTGACCTCAATACTATTATTATTATTATTATTTTTATTATTTATTATTATTATTTCCTTGAACTGATGTGAATGTGCTGCTGTAAAGATGTCCTTCATAAGACACAGCTGGTAAAAGCTTTACAAATAAAGAATAATCTATTATGTTAGCCGTGTCTTGAATTCTCTCCTTTTTCATTATTTATGCCATTAAAAATCATCTTAGCCTTTAAAGTGGACATCAATTTGCCAGCAGTAATAGAAGTCACTCTGAATAGCCAGGCAAAAAGTTTTGTTCCCTAGAACATGGTGGAATCTTCTTGATCGAGTAGAAACTGAGAAGAATTGGACTTCAGTTACTACAGTCAGGCTTTCACCTGTTGTATCACCTTTCTTGGAGAGTTTTGCTACCCTTTATCTTGAGACACACCTTACTGATAGACTGCAGGACTGCTCCTTCTCCACAGAAAAAACCTTCCTCCTGCCAATAGTAACATTAGCTTTCAGCCAATATTCACTTATGACTAAATGAAAATAGTCCAATAACTTCCAGAGAAAATGTTTATCATTTAAACTTTCTCATGTGCATTATGAAAAAAAAAAAGGATATTAAGTATTTTACTTCAAAGAACATTATAATGCATGTGCATCTCTTCTGTAATTTTATTTCAACATCAACAAAGATTTAACATGACTGTTTCTTACCTAAGCAATGGAGGCACAATGATGTAATAAAGTCACTTACAATAATTTTTAACGGGGAAGCCCTGTTTTAACACATGCCATTGTCTATGGTCTTTTTCATTCAGTAGAGTAACAGATATATTAAGAGTAATGCCATATATTGTTTCTCTGTGACCAAACCATTCTTTACTGCTCTTTGATTAATTAAACCAATGGCTAAGTAATCTTCCATGCTAAAAGAGAGCGTGCTGGATACTGGTTCCAGTTTTTCTCTTGTTTCTGAGTTTTACATTAAAAAGCTATTGAACTTAAATCAAAATAAAAAGGAGAAAATTATTATTATGTAATTCCATAAGTTCAGACAGCTAAAAGATCTTATATTTCTTGATTAAGTTCATCCCAACTGTGAGTATTTGAAAACAGTCTCTTTTTATGCCAGCTTCACTGCTGCGGATGCGTGCGAAGGACCCTGGGGCAGCTGAGCCAGCACCCTCGTTTGTCTCACAAGTACGTTAAAGACACAATGCAGACAAGCCTCTACCCAAGGTGAAGACAATTCCACTTTGATCAGGTCTTCTGGATGACCTCCACAGACCCCAACTCATGCTCATTTCCATGACTCTGTAAGAGCTTAAAATGGTGTGAAACTGTCATGGCACTAAGATCTATCTCATAGCAATTTTAACTGATAGCATTTGTGTGCCTAATGAGAGTTTACTCTCCTCTTGGCTACTGATAAAGTCCATTTCTATTTGAAATACATGTTCCCATTCAGACCGATCAACAAGTGCTCATGATCAAGACCTCATTATCAAAGGTCAAAGAAAATTGTGATTACTGCTTAACACTGTTATAAACAGCTGCAGAAAGCAAGTCAGAATGTCTGATGGACTATGAAAAAAAGCTGAAAAGGCAAACTGAACTGTGTACAGCACATTCTATTATTCTAAGAATATAAGAAATAATATGTTTGAAGATTAGCATTTCTAGTCATCATCAAGTAACCTAGCCAGATTTCATCTGTGAACATAATTTTTAAACTAGGATCTTTTTTCACCCTATTAACTTAAAAATATCCATCTGCTGAGATTAAATGCCTTAATAAGGATACTGGCGAATTCTATAGATTCAAAAGCTTCAATGCCACAGAGCACAAACAATTATGCTTTTGGATGCCATTGGTGATTGAACCTTAAAACAAATGGTTGGTCCTCCTTTAAAATCTCAAGCATATTCCAGATAGAACTAGGAAATTGGGGATGCACACGAGGAGCATATTCTTGCTTTCTGTGACACTGTTTCACTCTAAAATTATTCCTAGTCATCACCTCCTAGGAATATTACAAAAAATACATTTAATGAGAGTAATAGCAACGGCTTAAGGAAAAGTTCTTAGTATTTCCTCTTCAATGTGAAAAATTAGTTTTGAAATATCTGAGTTTCTCATCTTAAAATGTTGCATTTGTCATCATTGTTAACAAAAGGTTATTTTAATAGAGTAAGACATCTTTACTAAGGTCCTTCAAAATATACAACTCTAAATTTCAACTCAGCTGAACACCAATATGTACTTAGCTGTTTACAACAGTAGAGACACCAAAAGAGATACATACATGAAGCTTACTCAGATTTGCCAAGGATGGCTTCTCAGTTTATGTTTTTACCCTCGAATCCCGCAGTAAAGCTACGCTCCCCTTAGGAATGTTGCTTCAGTTTCCTTGTGGTCAAGATTTTCTCCTATATTATGTTACCTTTACATACATTTACTGTGCTGGTCTTATTTCAACAAACCACTTAAGCATATATGTAAATTCATTCCTTCCACAAGTATATGTGACTTTGTGCTTAACTGTAAACATATCCTTATGCTGCATTTCCTTCAGTGAAATGTCAGCACTTGTTGAGGTTCTGCTGTAGAACAAAGAAGCAGTGAAGGCACTGCTGGCCTTAATGAGAGATTAAAATCAGGGCCTTAGCTAGGTTTTAAGAAATTAAAGTCAATATAGTTTCTGAAAAGATTGGAAAACACCAAGACCAAATTCTGCCCCAAACACTGTAATACTGTTTTTTTGCTTTTCATACCTGAAGGAAGGAAGTTCAGACTGCTAATTAAATACTTATAACTTAAGACTAAATTAAGATTTTCGAGCTAGCATTAAAAAATTCCATTCTGCATTGCAAGAGCTATAACTCTGAGTAAAAGTCGGACTTTTCTTCTTCTGTGGCTCCAAATTTTGCCAGTACTCCAGATATTATTCATTCTTTTATTAATGTTCATTTATGCATGTTTCCAATCACATTTTCATCCTACATTGCTATTAGAACCAGCCCAGAGACTGGATACATTTTTCAATAGATTTGCATACACGTGGTACAAAAATGCTCATGTTTTCATCACTGTTCCTACTCATGCTTCAAAATGCAGACTTGCTTACCTCCAGGGATTGCCAGAGAGCTTCAGTTCTTGTGGATGCATGATTTTCACAGCAGATACCCTGAAAACATTGGAGTTCATAGAAACCACAGAGCTGCTACGATTCCTTGAAGAGACGTGGCCAAACCCCATTCCTTTGAGTGAAAAGTGGCTCCTGGTGAGGCAAATATGGTCTCAGAATAACAAAACCAGCATTACAGAGTTAACCAAAAAAAAAAAAAATTAACAAAAAAAAAACCCAAAAGCCCCCAACTAAGCAAAAACATATAAAACCCCAGAAAAATATTTCTAAAAGTTGTATTAGACACTGATTTTGAAATCGCTCGGAAGAAAAGAAATAAAATTTATTTTGCACAAAACTGCCATTTAAAATTTTTCAGTAAGTAAATGAGCGGTCAATGAGAAATGCTGCCCATCTGCTCTCTGCTCCATTGGCCTTTGCTAACCTAAGAGTGGAACCAGGTGCTCAGATGAAAAGATGGGGGAGGGGGAAAGACATGAACAAATACAGCAAAAGTGAATTTCTGTTCCAAATTAAACTCATAGTTAGAGAAAAATATTTTAAAGCATTTTTCAAGATATGGATATTTCCTTTAATTCCTAGGATTCACTGGCTTGACTGTGCTGGAGAAATAGCCTTTAGAGAGTATGCTGAAATTTTTCTCTAATTTCTGTAGTGTTGAGAATGACTTTCTACATTTTGAAAAGGTTTCACTTCTGCATCTAGGAACAACATCTTTTGCTTCCTAGAACAACTACACCACAACTTGAACTTTCAGTCATAAGCTTATTTGGCTTCCCAGCCTAAGATTATTTTTGAACCCTTCCTTCACAAACATTCTGGTTCTTGATTCTTCCTCTATTATATTAAAAAATAAATGTTTACCATATCATAATGTATGTTTAAAGGCTTCATCTGAACAGTAATGCCTCCTTTTTTTATCCAGCAATTGTGCTTGAGAGCGGATTAAAGTCTGTGAATGTCAGACCTCCCTGGACACATAATTGCAGTTATTTTCTGCATAGAAGTCTTCAAATTAACATGTGCTTTTCTGGGTAAGGTGAAGTTTAGGACGTGTCTATTTCAGAAAAAAACTTTTGAAAAGAAAATTACCTTTTCTTGAGCAGTGCAAAGCCATTTGCACCCTTAATTTATGTGATTTCATTTCTTTCCATATTTCTTAATAAATTAAAACATGAACAGTTATAGCCAAGATCACTAGGCATCAGAAAAAAATGTGAGTCGTATTCTAATCCCAGAGGAAAACCTTGTTTACATGATGAAACCCTTGCAGTGGAAATCTTGGGAATCTTGGTGGGTGGAATCTCTCATTGTCAGAACTTTCAACAAAAGAGCAGCTGCAGATACTGAAAGCATTAAATAAAAATTACCAACAAGCTGTCTTACCTGTGTGCACTCCACAGAAAGGAAGGGCAAACATGAGCAGGTAGTGCTTGTACATCAGTCAAAACTATGACAGCTACCGTGTAACATCTGACAACACTGACATGTGCTGCACTCCCTAAGATATTCCTCTAACTGAACCATAAAGAGACAAATAAATTAGTAATAGTACCTCGCCTGTCAATGTCCTTTCTTGCAGGCTTCTCACACTGTTGATTAGCATTGTTTGAAGTGGTTCATCAATACATTTACTTCCAGAGGAAAAAAGAAGGATGCTGAATTATTTTATTACTTTAAGAAAAAAACAGGAAAATAAGGGGCACCTGATTCCTTGTGATCACAAATTCATTTCTAGGAAAAGGACAGACAAAAATCAGTATAATGCTTCCCTACTAGTCAAACAGATCAGATTTTGTCTTCATTCATCTGCTGTGTGGCAGATGAAGTTCTCTTAACCAAATCAGTATTCCCATATAAGAAAAAAATCAGATGGTCAGCCACTACCTGTCAGATTCTGCCCACGTGCCTGCTGCCTGACACTAAGTCAGCACAATATTTTCCCATAATACTTTACTTTTTATAAAATATATATACTTGTTAGTGATTTTTCTTGCTCTTTTTGCAGCTCGAGACATAATTATTATGAAAAAGAAGGTAACTGGCAGTACCTGCAGGTGCTAATGAGCACTGATGGCCCTGACAAGCCCCACCCAGAGCCTCCACCCACTGCCCGGCCCCTGGGCTCCATCTCAGTTCAGATGTGGGCTTTGCAGATCAGAGAAAAGGAAATCTATGCAAATAGGGAGGAATACTTGCACAAGTCTTCAAACCTTAATTGACGTTTAGTTTTGATGGGAAAATAACTGAATAACCTGTGTTGGTGTCCTGGTTTGAGACAAAATTCAGAGGAACGCTCTGGGAGGAGTGTCTCCTCTATAGAAGGCAGGTTACAGCCACCCCCTCCCCCACCAGGTTGGGGAAAATTATTCCTCGGAGGAAACTGAAAAAGGGAAAAAACCTATTTATTTACCCTAAGACAGTTGGGCTTTTCAATTTCATTCAAGCCAAAGTTTGTCTTTGTCCTAATATCACCCAGGGTAGGGCAAACTTCTCCCCAGTAGCTGTTGCAGTGCTGTGTTTTGGATTCAGAATGGGAATGCTGTTGCTTTTGCCGAGTCATCTTTATCCTAAGTCAAGGACATTTTTTCCCCTTGTCACATTCTCTGCCATTGAGGAGGTTCACAAAAGAAACTGGGAGGGAGCATGGCTGGGACAGATGACGTGAACTGACCAAAGGGATATTCCACACCATAGGACTTCATGCCCAGTATATAAAATGAGAGGAGTTACTCTGAAGAGTGGCCAGTCTGGGAAGGGGAGTCTGGCAGCAGTCACCAGGTGGTGAGTAATTGTATTGTGCATGACTTTGTATTTTTTTCCCTTTTTATTGTCATGATTATTATTATCATTTACCATTACTATTGTATTTTAGGAAAAAAAAAAAGAAGAAAGGCCTTGAATGGATTGGTTTTTTCTCAGGGTGTCTGCAAACATGGAGGCACAGCCTTTCTTACAGGCTGTGGCCCTAAAAATGTATTTTATTGGCTAAAAATTGGTCCATGGAAATCAGGTGGTGCAGGCTTGGGTTTCAGCATAAAATACAGGGGTTGTGTCCTGGAATCGACACACAGCATATTATATATACACAGTTTACAGACATCCAGTACTTACCAATGTTTTATATCTGTATGTTTTTCAGTGGCTCCAGACCAACAGAAAAAATTCTAAATCCAGTGTGAATGTGAGACTTTATCAAAGACATTGTTTCCACATTTCCTTGTTCTACTCAGGAACACCAAACATAGGCAATTTTTTTCCTCTTTTCTTTTTTTTTGAAGACCTACCTTCTTCAAAATATTATGTTATTTCAATTACTTTTCTTCTATGATATATTCAGTATTTGCTACGTATCAGCCTGTTTAATAATGAGTCAGGACACATAAACTTTGTGCTTTCAGTTTTTCTGCTAATCTGCGGTTTACTTTTTTATAGTTGGACAAACCAAATAATCCTGATCTGCCTGGCTTACGCAAAAAAGAAAATTTGAAATGTTATCATATATTCTAATTTTCATTCTGTTCCTTTTTAGTTAGAATAGCAACATAAGGAAGAGAAAATGTGATCACTGAGATTCATTTGTTAACTGCTGGTGGATGACAGGAAGGCTGTGGATGTGCCTACCTGGACTTCAGCGAAGCCTTTGACACCGTCTCCCAAGGAACTCTCCTGGAAAAGCTGGCTTGGACAGGTGCATCCTCACTGGGTTAAGAGCTGGCTGGATGGCTGGGCCCAGAGAGGGGTGGTGAATGGTGCTACATTCAGTTGTCAGCCAGTCACCAGTGGTGTCCCCCAGGCATCAATGTTGGGTCCAGGCTGGTTTAATATCTTTATTGATGATCTGGATGAGGAGTTTGAGTCTACTATTAGCAAATTTGCAGATGACACGAGGTCAGGGGGGAGTGGCAATTTGTTGGCGGGTAGGAGGTCTCTGCAGAGGGACCCGGATAGGCTGGATTGATAGGCCAAATCAAACAATGTGAAGTTTAACAAGACTAGGTGCCAGGTCTTGCACTTTGGACACAACAACCCTGTGCAGCACTACAGGCTGGAGACAGAGTGGCTGGACAGCAGCCAGACAGAAAAGAACCTGGGGGTACTTGTCAGCAGCAGCTGGACATGAGCCAGCGGTGTGCCCACGTGGCCAAGAAGGCCAATGGCATCCTGGCCTGTGTCAGGAATAGTGTGGCCAGGAGGACTAGAGAAGTGACTCTTCCTCTGGTGGNGTCCAGAGAAGGGCAACAAGGCAGGTGAAGGATCTAGAACACAAGTCTTATGAGGAGTGACCGAGGGAGCTGGGGTTTATCCTGGACCAGAGGAGGAGAGGGGAGACCTTATCACTCTCTACAACTGCCTGAAAGGAGGGTGTAGCCAGGTGGGGGTCAGTCTCTTCTCCCAGGCAACCAGGGACAGGACAAGAGGACACAGTCTCAAGCTGTGCCAGGGGAAGTTTCGCTGGACATTAGGAATAAGTTCTTCACAGAAAGAGTGATTGGGCATTGGAATGGGCTGCACAGGGAGGTGGTGAAGTCACCGTCCCTGAAGGTGTTTAAGAAAAGACTGGATGTGACACTCGGTGCCTACTTGACAAGGTGGTGTTAGGGCATAGGCTGGACTCGATGACCTCAAAGGTCCTTTCCAACCTAATTGATTCTGTAATTCTGTAATTGTCTAAACACCATTGCAGAATTCTGCATCTTTGTGCTCCATGATTCCACTAGTACATCCTGAAAACTCAACTGTTTTCATCATTGAGAAATATCATTCTATATAGCACAATAAGGTGAAAAATTAGTCTGTCCACTGGGTTATGGAATGCTGCTCGTATGTTTAAGAGGTTGAGCTATTATTTAGTAAGACATTATTTAAGCAAAGATTATTCAATAATTGCCTGCCTTTCTGAAGTTTTTGTACTTCATGCCTAGTTCAAGACTGTATTTATTATATTTACAGAATCTTGATGAAGCCACACTAAAGGCACTGAAGTAAAGGAATACCATAGCTGTGACTGAAAGCAGGAAGATCACAGTCAGAAAATACAGCTATTTACAGCTTCATGTGCATGCTACTGACATTTATGTCCCTCCTTGTTCACAGTCATGTGTAGCTAACACTTCTACAGCCACAGCCCAAAACATGCGTAATTTGCATTAGCCCATTTTGGTTGCTTATGGCTCTTCTATATTTTCCTTCCCTTTAGTAAGTAACTTCTTTCAAGTGTAAAGCAAGATGCAGTGCACACTTAGGTTTTTCCGTTACTTAAATTTGGGGAGAGCATTCATCTAGTTTCTTGATATGGGAAGTGTTCCCAGATTTTTCCATCATGGGGAGTCTGTGTATCCAGTTCTTTCTTGTCTGACTTGTAAAATTTGGTTCCAGATTGTTGCATTCTGAGATTTTAAAAGTTTCCCATGATTAACCACTGGTTATCACAGTAATCAAAATGAACTTGAAGAGCAAGTGGAACACATTCCTAGCCATCATAATGACATTTTAGGAACTTTAAAAACTTTATTTTCAGTTTAGTCTGATCTGCTTCTATTAGTGAACTAATCTGTCATTACCTTGTCTTACCAATATGATTTCTGAAGATAATATATATTAGTATCTTACAATTCCTCCAGGCTTTCCTCACTTGAACTCTCTTAAATTTATGATGAATATTCCACTAAGTGGCTGTCTGCTTCCAAAATCCTCTGAATCTCAGTCTTATTTTTTCCGTAACTTACTTTTCTTCTCTGTTATTCTCATAAAATCTCAATCACTTCGGGCCGCCTTCTAAAATATTTCTTTATTTATGTTGGTAAATGCAGAAGAAAGTCTTCATTGTGAATATAAAGCCTTTATAATGACTCACTTTCCTTATTTTTTATGCATCTAATAAAGTTTCATGAATCTTAGGACTGATATAAGTCTAAAGCTCCTAATTTGTCGAAGGAGTGTAGAAAAAGTGATAAACATAATTCTAGTTTTATGGATGGTTTAGGTCATTGACATTTATAAATTGGAAAGTTTTAAAAGCCATTTGGTTACTTATACTTAGAAGTATCACTATGTAAAAATGGGTTCTCCTTTCAAAGAAGCAACATTAAGAGATTTTGCACGCCGACCTTATGATCAGCATTTACAACTTATTTTTTTGTCTCTATAGACTTAAATAAGCAATTTACAGAAACCAAAATAAACCAAAAAACCCAAACACATGAATGCACATGTAAGAAATTCATTCCAGCCTACCTGCTAAGCACAACTACTTCATATTTGAAAGTGGAAATAAAAGAGAACAGATGTACTGTTGTGGTGACATGACTGCACCAGGCTTCTGCCCTTGCACTTCACTTGTCATTGGGGTTAGTAAGCATACTTCATGTTGCAGTCCTATCAAAAGGAAATGTTATACTATGTTCTTGTTGAAAGATCCTCATTGGAAACTATGCAAAGAGCCAACTCTATCTAGACCTTTTCACCATCATATGCTTATCTCAGAATGTTTCAGAAGCTAGACCCTGCACAAAGGAACAAATCCACAGCCTTTTAAAAGTGGTTGATTGAAAAGTGTTCTTCTCCTTGAACCAATCTTTCAGTATTGTGATATTTAATATAGAGGTTTTGAAAATTTTGAAATTATTTTACTTAGCACTTAAGACAATCATGAAACTATTTTGTAAGTGAATGTGCAGTGGCTCGATATGTGTGACTCATGTTTCATTTGTTAGATAGAATGTCTTTATATATCTTACCTTAACCTATACCACGGGATTTTCCATGGCCCATAAATGAAACAAAAGACACCTTCAAGTCAGCCATCACACTCACCTAGACAGAGTGTATGGTGCCACAGGACTCATAGAGAAAAATGAAGTATTCATTGAAGATGAAATAAAAGTTCTGTTTCTTTGCCAGACAGACAATGCAGGTGTAAAAATTAATGGCCAGCTAGCACATGTAAAGAATTGTTGTGGTTTAACTCCAGCCAGCAACTAAGCCCCCACAGCTGCTCACTCACCTCCCCTGTGCAGGGCTGGGGGAGAGAACTGGAAGATAAAAGTGAGAAAACCCATGGGTTGATATCAAGATGGTTAAATAAATAGAGCAAAGCATGCACATGCAAGCAAAGCAAAACAAGAAATCCATTCACCACTTCCCATGGACAGGCAGGTGTTCAGACACCTCACACATAAACACCACCACTCCAAGTGTGCCCTGTTCATCATTCTTCCCCCAGCTCTATTTAGTGAGCATGATGCCACATAGTTTGGGATATCTCTTGGGTCATCAGTCCCATCTCTCTCCTCTCTCAACTTCTTGTACACCCCCAGCCTTCTCACTGGTGGGGTGGAGTGAGAAGCTGAAAAGGTCTCGAAGCTGTGCAAGCCCTGGTCAGCAGTAACAAAAGCATGCCTGAATTATTAGTGCTGCTTTGGTCATAAATCCGAAACATGGCCCCATGCTAGATACTGTGAAGAAAATTAGCTCTATCTCAGCCAAATACAGTACAAGAATGTAATGCATAATAATATATCCCTGATATTTACTTTAGAAAGTGAGTTTATTATTGAGAGTATTACATTTAACTGGTGTTCTTTTCCACTCTGGAATATGGTGACAATTCAAAAAAAGAAATAAATCGAAAGGATAGTAGAACAAAACCTGCACTCATTAGGCAGAAAGAGTAATTTCTGATGAAAATAACAACCAAAAAATTTTTGAGTGAGGAAGAAAAATGAAAACAGAAAGACTGAAAACTTCATTTTTTTTTTTTTACCTAATCTGAGATTTTTTCTGCCAAAATTTACAAAGAGTGGACTCAAGAAATTGCTTGAAAGCCAGTTCAGAAAAATGGCTCTGTTCAACTCGTTTATGAATCTTTGTTTGATTTTCTGAAGCATTGTTATTTACCTGACAAAACTGAACAGTAGAGATCAATTATTTGTGAAGCACGTTTGGTGGCCCTGAGGTTTCTTTGGAAGGAGGCTACCCATTATATCACACTAGTTGTGAAAATTTAATTAAAACTCAGCTACTTCACAAGACCAGTTTCATGCCGGTAGAACTCTTTATTTTTCATACCTGTTATAAGAGGCTTATGTCTTCACGCCAGAAAAAAAGCCAAAAAAAAATTACTGTCATTTATACTCCACATTACAAATTAATCAATGAGATATATATATAGTAGTGTTAGTAACCAATAATTTGGTTCTACTAGGCTAGCTTTGATACCATGATAAAACCAGACTGTCACTGATGGATTTCTGCTGTAAAAATATGAATGTCTGGGGGAAGAATTCAGAATAGTTTTGGAAATAAGAATTCTACTGGTAGATTTATGTTCTTTTGCATCTGCTTAGGGGCATGCAGATATTTCTATGGTTTATTTATTTGATAGTTCAAAATCAAATGAAGATGCATTCTCTGTATTCAGGCTTCCATTTCTTTGTTGCTAAAATGCATGAAATGTTCTCCAGTCTCTTTAGAACAGATTTAAGACAGAGGATGGTTAAATGGTTTTCTAGTTTCTCTGTGCCTTTGTGAGAGAAACTTACTTATAGCTGACTGAAAATCTAGAACCATTCAGTCTTGGTCTGCATGTACTGGACTTCTGTCACCTTCTACTTGAATGTAGGAAAGGTAAATCAAATAGATTTCTTCCACTATCGTCTCCCTAATAATTTGAAAAATATGGGCTCCTACTTGGGAAAAAAAAAATGTTTTCTTTGCCTTTGTCTCAACAGTTCAAAAGAAATTTAGCTGTCCACTCCTTCAGGCATTCTTGAGTGCTAGAGAGAAACTCCATGACATCTCAGTTCAGCTTTCTGTGTGCCACACCTTAGCTCTCCTCAATAATCCTCCCAACCTGTTTTTCATCATGAACAGCAGGACAACAAAAGTTTAAAGGAGAAACTAAGAATGCAAGATTTTCAGCCCTGCCAGCTGGGATTTTCACGCGATCCAGGATTTCCCTTGAAAACATGCTTAACATATTGAAGAAGTTCTGGGCTCTGAGGATTTATCCTAGTATGGGTTGAAAAGATGATTTCCAGGGTCTGAGTCTTTGTAGTTCTAGATCCTGTTAGTAGCAAGAATGTTTTTTCCAGAATAAGACACTGTTTTCTTCTTGTGTGTTGTGCTATCAGCAGTTACCCTCAGTAACTGTAATGATGAATAATCTCTGGTACTTTTGGTACTTTTTAATGGATATTCCCAAAAATCCTATGCTTTAGTTAAACATCAGAGGCTGTCACTAGCAGATGAAAAATTGAAGCAGTGAGGCATAGATTCACCCCTGTTACATGTTGATGCAGTCATTTAAGTTAAAAACAGGTGTCTGTTACAGAGAGCAGAGAACTGGGTTCTTCTAGAGGTGATACAGTCCTTAACTGGCCCGAACTGCAGTTAGATGCTTCAAAAGGAAGGAAGGATGAAATTGGGTACTAAATATTAAGACACTTGACTATCCTTTCATTCTCAAAACACTGCAGATTTTGTGTAGCTAATCTCATTGTCTTCCTTTTTCTTCCACAGATCATTCATTCAGAGGAAAAAGATTCAGATATGGATGGGACAGTCCTATCAAAGCTGAGGCTTCCATATTGCAGTCAAGACATATTTTAATGATAGCCTTCCAAACCACAGATTTGCAGAATCTAAAATGACAATGCATCTGGTAATGAAAAGTAAATCCCTCTTTACATCTAAAACTAATACCTAAGCAGCAAAAATAATTTTAAAAAGGACTGTTTAATTATTCTCCATAGTAACCTTTTCTTTTAGGATCACCATATGTACCCCATAACAAAGTGATCTCACTTTAAATTTGTATGACACATTAAGGTCTTACCATTCTGGATCGCAAAGGGATACATTAAAATGCCACCCATTTTACTATTTATGTTTCCTTGGCAATTAAAAAAGCAACAACATACCATGCCATTAGCAGTGATTAGTACTAAGGTCACTTAAAATAAAATGCAGCTCAGAAGTGTAACTGGATAGAAGTTTGCAAAATTCAGACCTGTTGGCTGCTGCCATCTTAGCATGAATTAAATGATCACTTACTAAGACAGTACCAGAAATAGTGTCTTCTGTTTGCCATTAGGTTCCTTCATCTTCCACTTAACTTGTGTTTATAGGCTTCAGTATCTGACATTAGGATTTTGGTCAATCTATACGACACCAATACTTGAAGATAAGGTCCCTGGGTTAATCAGATAGAAATAATTTCTGGAAGTTCCAGATAATCAAATTTGTACATGAAATCCGGTGATTATATTGCCACAGTAAGTTTTAGAGCAGATGTCTGATGCTATAGAAACCTCTTTACAGCAGAATTTAAATCGCCCTTGTTCAGTAATGACATAGGTTATTAAAACACAATTTTTGTGGTGACCTAATTAAAGCATTCTATCAAAAACCATCAAAGCAGCCACCCTTCCACTGATGAGGTTTTCCAACCTCTAAATGCAGCTCTGATGAAAGCACAGCATGAAAAACGGATAAAATTATGATTTCTGCTGAGAAATTAGCCTTCAGCACTTGTTAATAAAGGAAAATAGGAATTTACACACCAGCATATAAACTTTGTAAGTGTGGACTCTCTTCTATTGCCTTTTGCAGCAGGTAAAGTGCACTGTTATAATTATCACCCTGGAAATGTTATTAAACAATTCCAGGGTGATAATTATAAGATATTTTAGTTTTGGAAACCTAGGAGTTAGACCACAGGCTCTTACTAACCCATCTCTCTGTCCCCTGGGTAACTAACCTAGCTGTCTGTCTCCTGGGTAAGCTGTGATTCCCTGCAGCCCTGTCAGAATTTTGTTAAACACACTCTCAGTTTTTCTGCAGTTACAGAGTGCAGTTCTGAACGCTGCTACACGGTGGAAGATTCACTATGCATCTAGAAGCAACAGTAAGGTTTACTTTGTCCTTTCAGATTTGGATTTATTGTCCAGTGACACAAAATGGGATTTTTCTCACAATGCTTCAATAGAAGAGATCCTAGTCAATCCAAAAAGGTCACTGTAAGTTGTCATTATGACTCTGCCTTTCAGACTGTTTTCTGAAGCTGTATTTTCTTAAGTTGATCATCATTGCTGACAAGCCTGAGAGAAACTGTGGTACCCACTTTACCTTTTGAATCCAATTTAAAAAATGTAGCAGAATATTTGAAAATTAATTTAGATTAAAGTACTGCAATTCAGAAATTGCAAAATTCCAGTTCATGTAGTGGATCTTGCTTGACACAATCATGTATAAGATATACCATTGATTGTAGGTAACACTGAATAACCTTTGTTCTATATTTCTTTCCCAATTTCATTCCCAAATTAGGTAGTGAGGAAAAGATTTTTCAAGGCCTATGACTAAATATTTTTAACCTTTTAATAATATTTGCACTACAGCAGGTAAATCTTAGCTTAAAATATGTCGTAGCTCTGAAATTTATCTATTCCATCCAAAAGACGTGTAGGAAGCCAAAAAGAAAACATAAACTAGTGATGAAAAAAACTCCCATCATTATTCTTTTCTCAGAACATGTACTCTGTTCTTATACTTTGAAAATCTCAGAGTAATTTTGCAGTCCTTCCTTCTCTCCTTCTGGCTGATGTTAAATGATCCATCTCAGTTTTCCTGTACATATCTAAACTGGGGTGTAAATTTACCACCCAAAAGGGAGTGGTCTCATCCACACATCCTACCAGGGATGGACAGTAACCCATTCTGTCCCCTCATGCTGTCATGAGCTAACATTATCTAGGAGAATACCACCTGACAAGGAAAAGTAACATACCAGTCTATGTGCTAATACTTAAAGAACAGGGACAAGTGATGGTCAATGCTCAGGTCTGCGTCTTCATTGTGCTTTATCTGCTCCTACACACATAGCCACTAAGGCTATATCAGCCCTGGAAATATCTGAATGAAATAACCAGATTAATCTTTAGAGTTGCAAGGATTCATTCACTCCCTAGACCACATGGTCTCTGGACATTTGCTTCAGAGTAATAAAAAGAACAAGCATGTCTGTCTGAGCCCAATCAGCCCTCCCACCTAATATTCTGAGCTAATTTTTATTACTCTTTTTTTTCTATTGTTATTATTTTTAACTGACTGGTACTACTACACTGACTGGTCAGTGTTTTTATTTTGACACAGCTCTTACATTAACATGCCATTCTTTTAATATGATAAGAGACGGGTCTATCTGGAGCCTTGGAAAGTAAACAACGACGAACCTCTGTAACTGAAATGCAAATCAACTCTTAAAACATCTCATTTTTTATTAAAATTAAAGAGAAAAATAATTAATTAAATTTGGAAAATTAGAGCAATTGGAAAATTGGAACTAACAAAAACTAGGTTTTGGTTTTGAGGGAGGTGGTAATTTTTACCGGGTTTATAGTCCGCACTGAACCAAAAAAACAGTTGAACTTATTTGCAGATGTCTTGGGGTAATTTTATGATAATACTGTATTCCCCTATCATCTCCTTATTGCCCAGAAATGGGTCCCATAGCTTTAAGCTGGGTCCAGGAGAGGGGGGAGAGAAGCCAGGCGAATTCTTCAGCGCGGTTTATGTTCAAGGACTCACACACGCTCCCCTGCTTTCTCGCCGCTGTAGAGCGGAGGGAGCGCTTTCGGGGTTTTAGCTTGCTTGTGGCTGAGGCAAGAAATTTTTCCCAGAACTCTGGCTTTTTCTTCATCTTCTTCTGGAACTGTTCAGCTTTTCTCCTGTCCGAAACACCAGAACATCGCCAGGAGCCCCACGCCACGGCCTGGAGAGGAGGCCCTGGGACGCTGCACCCCAGCTCCGGAGGACCTCAGGAGAAGCTGAGCAGGACTCTAAAATATCCACCATCTTTCTCCACAACGAGAAGGTTTATTATCTAACATTCTTCTTTTTTTTTCCTCCTTGTGCCTGCATGCACCCTGCTTGTTAAATAAACAGGTTTTTTCACTTTCCTCCAAGAAATTCCTTTCAAGTGGGGGAGGGGCTGCCGAAACCTGCCTTCCATTAGAGGACACGTTCATCTCAGGACGTTTCCTCCTAATTTGTCTCAAACCGAGACAGCACACAAAGAGAAATACAACTGATGTGGCTGCACCTGTATCTTACATTAGGTGAGCAGAGAGCAACTGAACAGATTGTGCATGAGCTGCATGTTTGTAAGGTACTGTCATCTTGTTTAATTCTTCTATGACATCTTGTATAGATATTTCATAAACCACCACATCAATTGTGAGCTAGCTAACATCTCATTGACAATTCTGTGAAAAAGTTCAAGGTCAAAAATAATTATTCTGCATATATTCATTTTTTCTACAAGGTGGCTTCTCTTCTGACATAGCTTTTTAAAAGCTCCTTGTAAAACATCAATGCAATGCTCAGGAGGCATTCAAAATGCCAACTGGCCAAAAGTGTCGCTTTCTAACATCAGTTTTACATTAGACTTGAAAACTGGTTTAAGGGCATTTTTGTTTGTTTGGGCCTTTTTTTTTTTTGTTTCACAGAGAGGCAACCATACCAGTTCATACTATAAATTAACAGAGAAGACCTTGAGAATCCAAACAGCATTCCTTCTCTGGACTAATGGGAAAAATGCCGGCTAGAATAAAAAGTTATGAACTTTCTGTCCGTGTGTGCAAGAAATAAAAATATAATAGTTAATAATTATTAGCAATATGCATATAATTAAAAAAACCCCACATTTTGTTGAAATTTAAGGAGAAGATCATTCTCAGTAAAGTTACTAATTCTTACAAGGACTAAAAATTTTAATGTCACTTTTGAACACTTTGATGTATTAAATATCAGTTTTCCAGTCCAAAACAAGTTTTAGCTTTGAAAACAGTCCGTTAGATTAGAACAAATATCTCTGTAGAACTTTATGGTGTTCTTCCTTTTTTTTTTTTTCCCCCATTCTTGAGTCCCATGCAAGGATGTTAATGACCACAGGAGACATGAAGAACTGGGGAATCTCCTTCAAGGTCTCCAGTTAGCATCCTACATTTTAAAGCTCTGTTAGTAGAACATCATGGTTTGCTAACGGCTAATAATTATATGAAAAAGTATTGTAGCTATCCTGTAAAATGACTTCCAAGGTTTTTATCTCTAGTGAACAGAGTCTTCTCGAGATGGATTTTTATAATCACTTTGCACATACATACATGGAAAAAATCTAGAGCAAAACCTACTGAAGCTATTTAGGTTATAATTGTAAAATGTTTGTATGATGCACAGTATCTGTTTTTCTGGGTACAGAATAATCCTTCCTCATACTTGTTCTTAAGTCTTGTAGATTATGCATGAGAAAAGGTGTGCAATTAAGTTGTTAGGCCCTCTTCTCTGATGTTATTAATTCAAGTTAGTTGAGAAGCAAATGGTGCATCTCTTTTTTCCTCTGTCCGCATTACAAATGGTCTGTATAGCACCTGTGGGCAAGTTTGGCACATGTATCTATCTGCCGATACACACCCACATAACATGTGCCTTGCACTACATAAATTACTAATAAATAGTAGGTCAGGTTGACCAATAAATTCCAGCTGCTTTGTACTGCCCTGTTCAATATAAACCAGCTGTATGCAAGTCTCATCTGGCTGATTCAGATGGATTTACAGTTGTTTTGGCTTGGCCACACCACACAAATCAGTCCACGTATATTGATGAGACTTGGTCAATACCTCCTCTGAAATCACACGAAATGCAGAACAAAATCTAACCTTTCAACAATTATTTTAAACATCTACTTTAAGAATCAGAATCTGAAGAGATAAGGTCACATTAGTAAAGATAGCCAGTAAAGGTTAACCATTTACATCATACATCTGTAAGAAGTTAAGGTACACTACACCAATTAAACTCATGAATATAGGTCAGCGCTCTAATCCCATGTCTGGTTTAATCTGATCTACAGAAAGGACAACTTTTAAACATTTTTTTTTTCCAATGCAAGTTCAATGAGGAATCAAAATATCTGAAAAAAGGATGAAATCCATTTTGCTAACAAAACAAACTTCATCAGAAACAATCTTGTAAATAATCTGTAGCTTAAAAACTTATATCTGCCTATTCCTGGAAAGAATCTTCATAAGATCAGAGGCCTTTTAAAAAGCAGAAATGTCCAACATCTGTTTCTGTGTTTCATGAAGGCAAGACAAAGATAAATTAATACCATATGCGGAGCAATATGATTCAAAAATCCAGATTTGTTGGAATTTCCAAAAATAGGTTTCCAGGTTTGTATAATAAATAAAATCAAAGATAAAGGATTTTTTTAGTACTTATCCTGAAAAATTAAGAAATTCCTCAATCAAAAAATAGAAAAGTATGGTTTATATATAATATAAAATTTCTTTAACATTTAAGGAAGAGAACTGTGGTGTGAAATGAAAGAGTCTTAAAAGAATCACGCCAATGAAAGTATTTCGACTGAATGATGTCTTAGAAGAATAAAGACAAAATAACATTAGAATATTGCCATTTGCCTTTGGCATTTGTATTTTTGTTTATTTTAGAGAGACCGTAGTCTTTCAAAATCCTCTTCTGTCAGGAAAGATTATGTCCTAGTAAGGTTATGTACTAGGCTGTGGCTTGTAAATTTTTCTTTTCTTTTGCAGAGGAGTCTTCATTTGACTGGTCCCATGAAGAAAGAGACAATTCACATACCACGGGCTCCTGTCACTTTTCATGGGCAATCAGGTTACAGTGTGTAAACAAAGCAAGATGATGATGTAAGAGTCTCTCAAGTTCCATGTTGCGGTAGATACTGGATGTTTGAGGTTGCTGATGGGCTGTTTTGTAGATCACTACCTTTGTAGCTTCACATGATGTCGCGATGTAGTGCTGCTTTCCAGATATTTTGCTTCAAAGATACCTCAGCCATTTATTTTTTCTTAGCTTTGGGTTCTTCCTGGAATTGTGTAGTCATTTTTTGCCCCAGTATTCTCCCAGGTGGAGGTTAGAATTTACTCCAAGATATTTGTGGAGTAGGTTCTACAGTTCATACAGAAATGGTAGCCTCTTTCAATGGTAAAGGTAGTTCAGGCTTACTCTGTGTCGGAAAGAACAGCGTCAACATCAACCATCAGTGTTGACTCTATGCAATCCTAAATGTAATGTCTAGTTGCTGTAAGACAGAAGAGGTGCAGAAGAGATGGTTTCCTCAACTTTTTTTAGCCACAGAGATTAAACAATCCAACTGAAAATGTTTATAGAACAAAGCAGTAACTAAAATATTGCCAAATTAAGGGAAAAGCCCAAGATTTTATCATACGTTTAATTGATTTTTAAATTTGATGACATTCAAGGTAAAGAGAAAGAATGTTTGGCTCTCAAAAAATAGCACGGTTAATAGATAAACATCCTCCTATGAAAATGGTGTCCAAAAGCCAACGTTCACATAGAAAAGCAAAACAATGCAAAAGACAACCAAACCAAAAATAAGCAACCCCCCCAAAGAAACAAAACAAACAAACAAATAAACAACAAAAATCCCACAACTCCCCCCCTAAAAGAAAATTAAAAAATAACCCCCAACCAACATCCTCTGATGTTGCTAACAGTCCCATGGGGTCACTGCTACTGCGTTTCAGCTTGACAAGTAAAAGATAAGTGGTTTTCACACCATATTGGTTTTCAAGCAGTGTTGCTTCCAGGCCAGGGAAGAAAGGAGATCACTGCTCTAGACTGTACCTTGAGACTTCTGTAGGGCTAGACTAAGCCTTTTCACCAGAAATAGGGCTAATAAGCCTTGCTCAAAAAGACTAGTAATTTTCTAACACTTTCCTTTGCCTTTTAAACACAAGACCATGGAAAACAACTAAAAAATTCATTAGAGGCAAGTGAATTTTAATCATTTGGGCAATGTAAAATGTGGAGAGGAGAGCTGTAAAGTTTTTCCTTCCTATCACTATACATGTGTTTGATGCATTTCTGTATTTGTCCTGAAGAGTCCGCATATTAACTATTAAGTGACCCTGAGATAGGCTCAGTTGGTTAGAGCACGGTGCTAATAACACCAAGATCATGGGTTTGGTACCCAAGCGGGCCGTTCACTTTAGAGCTGGACTCAATGATCCTAGTGGGTCCCTTCCAACTCAGACTATTCTGTGATTCTAGCAACTTTATATAATAATTTTGGACAAGAAGAGGTTAGGAGAGTAATTAGTGGAAGAGAAGACTCTCATGCCTTTTTCATTCATTTCAAAGTGGATTCCCAACAATAAATATCTCCAGAGGTGTCAATCTGGACTTATTTACATGGATGTACCTGAGAGAGTTACATGATCCTCCTTTTTGAGAACTCCATTAAATGAACTCTTCTCAAAAGGTTTAAAGAAAGACCTGGGAACAGTGTGAACACAGTATTGACAGAATTCACCTGCCAAAATACTTGATGTTGCACTGAAAAGTTATTTTGAAATTGTTTGCTAAGCAGGCATCAAAATTATATGTTGAATTTTCATTTCTAGGTGCTAGATGATTTTAATTTCAAATATGCAGAATGTAATTGCAAACAAATTCTAGATTCAGAGCTTGAAGATCAGACTGGATCTTCAAAGAAAATTCATATGGTTTGGTTTACTGTTAATATATAGGTTTTCAATGAATTTCTAAACTCTCGTTTTGAGATGGAAGTGCCCTTACTATGACCCTCTTCATCAGAAAAATGTTCATTTGCAGTGAAACATATGGTTTTCTGGCTTTTGGAAACAAAATGAAAATTAAACTTTCTCTAGTCGTATTTTATTTTAATTTTTGAACTTCAGAGATGTGGAAATCTCACAGGAAGTTCCCTTTGGAATTTATGATACTACCTATACTTGGGGTTTTTTGTGTAGCTGCAAAATATTTTAAAAGATTCTCTATATAAATCAGGAAAAATATGTGGGGAAAGTCAGGTTTTATGTGCAAAGTATAACATCAATGTCTACTGATAGATCATATTAGGAATTTTTACCAGCATGTGGTGGACTTCAGAAAAGAAAATCTTAAGAAACAGCAAGAGAAGATGGTATCATCCAAAGTCAATATTTTGGAAGGCTCTATTATTTTTGTTTCGTTTATATTTCATATTTAAATAATAGTACACTTACAATCTTTTCTCACTGAGAAATGACCCTCAGTATCATCTGATTTTAAAACATTAAATTCTCACCAGCAGTTTGAGGAAGAAGTGAAATTTAAATCATTCAAGTCAGAAGAGCAAAATATTTAAAACATCAATCATGTAAATGTGTACGTTAAGTGTGCTGTTGATAATATCCTGCTGTCACAATGGACATCAGCATTAAAAATTTGCCCCTCTATCACAGACCCTTACAAAAGTAGGACATAAGGCAGTGTGACTGCAGTGAGTAGTTGAATGCCACTGTGATTCCTTTGCCTTCGCTTCTAGCTTTTCCGCATCTGGAGGCTCCAGACTGCATCAATTGGCATGATCTCTGAGACTAAAGCAAGCGCTTTTCCAATTTAGAGAAGATTATAAGGCGCAGACTGAGTGACCCTTTTTGCATCACAAGGGAAGTGCTTGGAAAGGTGTACTACTTTATAAGACAAATTAGTCCTTTATGGGTTTGTGCTCCATTATACTCTTGCAACTTTGATTTAGCCATCAAGTCTTTACAAAAATAAAGACAGAAAAGAAAACCAAAATACTGAATAATCTTTTCTATTTTTTAGCATTAAATAAAGAGTAGGAAAAAAAAGTGGCAAAACTAGCAATTCTGAGGTAATCACAAAATGTTGTGATGAAAAGCCCAAGTGCTTAGTAACAAAGGAACACATAAGAATAGAATCACGTACATGGTGTATATATACTTAAGAGTCCAGTATCAATTGAGATTGATTTCAGTAATTTCACTTTTCACTGAGCACATGGACCCTACCCTTCAGCTGGGCAAAAGCAGCAGCACTGGAACTCATGCTGCTGCTGCATACATGGACATCACAACATATGCTAGTTGCTCACCTTCATCCACAATTAAATAGCTGCAAAGCACCTAATCTCACTCTACAGGGAGCAGCCATTAATGCCTAGCCTTCGTTATCCAGGATAACCATCTCCTTTCCTGACAGTTAATATGTGACAACTTAGTCATCTGAGTTCCATTCATTCTCACAGCACACATTCAAGTTACAGTACTTGAAGCTAAGTTGACTCCTAGGAATGATCCATAGATGGTTTGAATTCCTGCCAAAGATAATGTATCTACTGAGGAAAAGAGGGAAAGAAAAAAACCAACACAGAAAAGCAATAAAAGAACGAGCTTTATGGGAAAAGCAGCCTCTTTTCCCATAAATGATGAATCAATCCATTATATTTGTGATAATCAATACCATGGATCCTCTTCATGTCAAGGTAAAAAAAACCCCAACTTGGTAAAGAGACAAATCATTATTAATTCATTCATTGCAATAACATTAATCACGACGAGCTAATGTGATATTAATGTGGCTGAAATATGTACTTCCATAGATAGGAATTTCACTGTAATATAGGAATTAACTACTGTACCATGGTTTTAAAGAGTTATGTAAATTGATAAATAACACCAAAAAGCTTTTTAAATAGGAGTAGGCATGAATCTATTGACATGCTATGTTCTGGTGGAGACGGGAGGGTGCCCACATCCTGCTCCCATGCCCACACTTGCAGGTACGCTAACTCTCTGCTTTGCATTTTCCATGAGTTATTGCCTACAGCAACAGCCAGTCAGCTTTTCAACACTGTGGTCGTGTTCCAGGAAATATCGATGTGGGAGATTAGTGTTTCTGGGAATGGAATCAAAGCTGTGATGATGCTCACTGGTGCCTGGGAGGAGTTTGGGAGTCATGTGTGTAAATGGTGCTCTGAACACCCTTGCACACCAAGGGAGGGGACAGCTTCCCAGATATGCCTCCCATAAGAACTTCAGCACTGACTTCTGCCATATTGTCCTGTTATGGGTAATAATTCAAAACAGACACATTCTATGTAACCAGTTGATGAGTGTGGTGTGGTGTGGTGCGGTGTGGTGTGGTGTGGTGCGGTGCGGTGNTGCGGTGTGGTATGGTGTGGTGTGGTGTGGTGTGGTGTGGTGTGGTGTGGTGTGGTGTGGTGTGGTGGACTTAGACAACAGAGAAGGACCTTCTCCTTACAGAGTCTTTCTCATTGAGCACAGCACTGATTTTAACAAGGTATTGCAGCCCTCTGCTGAGGCTGATAGCAGCGCTCCAAAACAGGTGTTAATGGAGAACGGTCCAATGGAGGAAGTAGAAAACTGAAATATCAGAATGAATAAGAAAAATAATTAAACAAAAATAGTAGATTACCTTTCTACTTAAAGCACTGTATAGATCCACTGTATCCCTAATCTCACCTAATGTTTATATTCCATGGAAAGTTGTAAAACTCCAAGATGATGATGAAAATCCCACTTTGAACAGTAAATTGGACCAAACTTCCAGTAGTTCCTTTCAATCAATATTTCCATGAGTGTATGATTCAAATTACCTGTAGAAAAGACACAATTTTCTAGTATAATCCACCTGCACATTACCAGATATACCAAATGTATTTGGGCTATAATGAGTATTTTTCCCAAGAAAAAAATACTGCTATTATGCTAAAAATTCTCTATGTTCCATTTAAAAAAAATTCACTTTAATCTGTAGCTTTAATAAATTTCATCTCCTAGAGATATCCTTTATCAAAGCATTTCAGTGCTAGAAATTAAGTTAGTTCTGTAACTATACCTAGAAGCTCAAAACACCTAAGTTTTACTAAAGATCCCATATTTACGCTTCCTTTGAATGAGCAAGTTTCAGTGCAGTAACAATCTTGTAGCAGCACAAACTGTATCTCTGGGTCTGCAGTGCTGCAATCTTGGTTCATATTTGTAGACGCCTTGCGTATACAGAGCACCCAGGCTGAACCAGTTTTTCTACAGTATGTTAGTATTTGTTGTCCACACCAAAGTCAGCTGTCGACTAATCTGAAATATTTTCACAGCAAACTAATACAACTATATTTGGTATGAGCTATCAGATTTTGCATCTGACAGGTTGTTGCTCCATTCAATGCCGCAGCAACGCAGTTTGATCTGCTTTGGAAACTGGAAGCGAAAATTATTGTATTTTTAAAAATATTTTGGAAATTCTCTCTGCCATCCTCTAATTTAGGATCATTTTTCAGACTTCTGGATTTTTTTTATTCTTTAAAATCCAATTTGGTACACAAATATGCAGATTCTTTTTGTCTCAGATGGGAAGGCAAGGAGGAAAACAACAGTTGCACAAAGTTAAATGTCATGAATATAGTTTGGAGCCATCAACAATGTTTGTACCCAATACTGTAGCCTATTACCACAATAGATTCTTCCTACTGTACTTTTAATTAGCAAAACTATTAATGACTTCTGTACCTTAACTGCTTATCATAAAATAGGTCAGTTAAAACTTCCTGACTTCCATCTTTTGTCTGTCTTGTCTGATAACCCTCTGGGAAAGCCCTTTTTGCAAGTGCATAACACAATAGGACCTAGATCATGGCTGACATCTTTACTGAGATCCTATCAAATGGTCATAAGCAATTACTCAAAAGGAGCTTTTTCCATGAATGAGATTTGTGATAAGCTGAGAAGGTTAGTCTTTCTGTCAAGAGCATAGATAGCTATTCATTGCATAATCTGGATCGCCACAGAAATACCTCAATATTCTTTATTACAGAAAAAAGAAGAGACTTTTGAAAGCATTTTTGTTAAAAATCTCTAGTATAGGATTTCCTCCAAGCTTCTGAATAGTTTTGTAGCAGCAGAGAAAATTATACACCTGAAGGTAAAGGGGCACAGTGGACATCCGATAAAATCTGGCTAGTCTTAAGTATCATTTCAGCTTCAAGAAATGTCACTTTCATATGCCTGTGATATTAATTGAAAGTTGTTTTGACTTTATTATAAACCAGGAGAAAGAAGACACAGTAATTTTAAGAATGTTCCATATTTTATCAGAGGTTAAATTGACAGAGGTAGTTTGAAATAATTCATTAATATTATAATGTTGATTTTATTTCTGCTACCTGACTGTTTCTGTTCTTCTTTTAAAACTACGACAGGCACATGAAGATAATTATAACAATGGATCACTTATTGTTCTTTCACCTCAATTGTTTTAGTTTCAAGTATTTTGACAATAGACATTATTTTCAGTATGTTTCTGATACAGTGCTGGAATTGGAAAAAAAGAAACAGAGGATATAAAGTGAAGGTCAGTAACTGTTATTCTCATAATAAATCACAGGCATCTTGTATTTTAACCATGTCTTGAATTTTCCCAGCAAATACATTGGAAATTTTCTCTTTTTTTTTCTGAGAAACAAGTCCAAAATATAACATTCCTGAAAGCACTCAGTAAGCCTCCAAATCTCTTGATGATACCCAGAAACATGGTATTTCTTGGTTTGTTTTCTTTTTAGAAATGGAAAAATAATTATAAAATATATTGTGCTAATAAATCAAAAAAGGCGCTTGAAATAATCTCATAAAATGTTATGGCTTAAATAATGCCCTTCATCAGTATTCTTTGTTTAACATTTTATGTTTATTGATAAATGAAGATGCATTTAAATAATTCAAACAAAACATTAGCTGCAAGCAAGGAATTAATAATTGATAGGACTGGAAGGGCTTTTTTTCACTTGGGAAATAGATAATATTAGCTTAATGTGGGGTTGTAGGAACAGAGGAAATGTAATGGATCTGCCTGCTTTAAACTGATGATTGTTATTGTGGTCTGAAAGTTGCTACAAAGGCAAAAGCAGGACAGCTCTGTAACTGCAATAGATTTCACTCATAGGAGCTGACAAGGCAAATTGTGGTTTGATATGCCAGATTTATGCAGGGGAGGGGATCTAATAAACTTAACATACGCTAAAGGAAAAAAAATACATGCTGCTAAACTTACGTCTGAGAATTTTCAAAGGAGAAAACTGAAACCGTTTTTGAGTCTAAAAATGTTTGGGGTCTTTTTCACCTCAGTTCCATCTCCTATGATTACCTTCATCCAGAGTTTTCCATAAGTCAGGGATCCACTAATAAGGATACCGTAACACAGAAGCAAATGCATTCTTGAGGATTCTCGTTTAGTCTAGAAACACTCATCATAAGGTTTTATTTATGTTTGCCTGCAGAGATGCCAAACTCTTCCAGCTGCACGTTTGAACATGGAGGTGTAGAGAAACAGCTTTGTCGGGTCCTCTCTTAGGAAGGAAATTTCTGTTAGTGGTCCTCTGGTTGTGTCTGGTGATAGCAAAACCCACAGAGTTACTTTCAAATCAGTTGCGCAACTCCCATTTCCATTTGCTCTTGGAGATGTAAGATTTATGGTGATTTGAAAGTTTACCAAATGATATTTTCATTTCCATATGGAATTTGCGAATCTACAATCCAGATGTTCATTTTACACTCTAGCAGCCAGAATTTGCATTTGCATATGTAACCAACATTTGACTTCATTAGTTTGATAGGCAGGACAAAATTTAAAATAAATTTAAAAATATATTTCAACATGAATCTACAATTATTTCATAGATGTTAACGGTTTGAAAACATAAGAATTTTTAGGTATTTTACTACTCAATTAGAAAATAATGTTCTTCTAATCAAAATCTCTTTGACAATCATAAACAAGAATATAAAAGGTCTAATCTGATCTTAAAACCAATAGCATTTTTCAGGTTTTAAAAGTAAGTTCGAAAGATCACAGCCTTATTGTACTTGATTATGGCTACTAGAAACCATGCCATTGTGATACCAGGGTTTTAGCTAAAGGTAGTGCTAGAACAGCCAAACACTTCTAATAAAAGTATTAAATAGAACATTCTTCATTACTTAAACAGTTGTATCTTGTGTCATCACTTACGAAAGACGAATGTGCCATATTACTGAAAATGAACAGTTGTGTTTTCTACCTATTTTCTGCAGGGGTAAATGGTCATAAAGGGATCAAGGCAGTGAAGAATCAAGTTCTGTATCTCTAGTTATGTGTGCCAAGTTCATACCTGAGCATCTCCCAGAATAGGTTTTCTGAAGCAGACAGATTGTAAGCCTGCACAAAATTGGTTTCAGAAATGCAAATGGGAGAAAGCAGCTTTGTTTTCCAGCCATTGCAACACTCGACATGACATTTAGATAGACTTGCTTGCATTGACAGTAGGCACATATGTCTACTATTTTGTTTTAAAATATATGTATTGCTTTTAATAACAACATTACAGCTGTTCACAAAATGACGCCTCTAGACAGAAGCACTACAATGAAAAAAGAGTATCAACAGAAGGACTGTATCTGCATGCAACTCTGCAGTTGCCAAGAAATGAAGATATAACATATGGTCATTTTGTAAAGGTGAGCTGAACAAAAAACAAGCAGCAACCTAGCCAATTTTTGTCATTTGAATTCTCCTGTTCAAAACCCAATTTACTTTCATATGACTCTTGCTAATTTGAATGATATATTTATTAAAATATGATACAGCCAGCCCTGCAACTGGGAAAACAATTTAAAAATAAATTTGTGGAATGGTACGTTGCCAATTTTTCACTTGTCTAGAGCTATCCTTTAAAAATTAATGTATAATTTTGCAGCAGAAGAATCGAATGCTATTAACAGCTTGCTAGTGTGAAGAGAGGAAGTTGTAACTTATATTAAATATCCCACTGTTGATATGCCTATGAATGTCTTCCCTTGATTTATCTGTTTATTGAACTGCCTTGGAAGGGCCACTTCTCATAGGAATGCATGGGGGAATGTTAACATAACCCAAGACTCTTTGATAATCTTTCTGGACATCACCCAAAAAATGACAAGATTTAGGAAAAAACTGATAAGCTTGGAAATGTTTCATTTCCCACTGTAGCAATTTATAGACTCTGTAGGGAAAGTGTGGGCTCCAGACAACCTGCTGTTTTAGGCAACATTACTGGTTTTGTACCCAAATAGCCTACAAAAATTCATAGTTGCGTGGGTTTTTTTCGTCAACAGAAAAAAAAAAAATCAGATCCTTGATCTAAATCTGCTTACTGATAATGAACATATATATCTTTGGCTCCCTGAGTGCCTTAGGAAAATAACAGGAAGGAAGCTTTTTTTCATTTACAGCACTCTATCCCAAGCTGCTCTTTCCTTTCTTTTTTTTGCTATTTCAGATCTCTTTGCAGACGCACTGTAAAGACCCATTTATGCATGGTATTTTCTCAACATTTCCTCTCTTATTGTCTAGTTCCCTATGTTCTACTTGACCACAAAGGCAGAACCTTTACAAACAGTAGCCTAAATTTATATATGTTTTTGGGATTATGAAATATACCTGTGCTTAGAATAGAAGGCATCGCTTTTCCAACTGCCTTAAGAATTTTGTTATTTAAACCACGTGGCACAGAGAAGTTACAGTTACTTGCTTTGTTTCCAATGCATTTCAGCTCTGTCCTTACCAAGACTATTTATAGTGAATCCCAGCTAAGGGTTATGGTGTTTGTTAGCAAGACCCAGTTGTTATTTGGCCAGCAGAGTTGGCTTAAACAACTCCTCCTGTCTTTATTGCACCTGAATTCTCAAATCTCAGTTCCTGTAATACGGGTTTAAATGATAAAAACAATAAAGGAATTTTTAAAAAAAATGTTTAGAACTAGAAGAGCTGTGCATCCCATTTCCTTAGCAAAACAGCTGCAGCCAGTACTATTTGCACAAAAACTTCAGCACAAATGTTAACTTAACACATTAAACTGGAAAGAAATCTATCAGGCAGGGAAAATAATTGTCACTGCAGCTCTGTCGCAGTCCTGATGAAAGATGAGAACCTGTGAGAGACAAATGCCTCTCTGCGTTTCAATGCAACTACCTAATTTGCAGGAACAAGGGAATGGCTGTGGCAGGGTTTCTGTCCCAACTACTGTCGCTGTTTCAGACTCCAGAGCCAATGCCCGTGTAAAACTCCAGATCATGACACTGGCTAATGGTCAGAGTGAGAACAAGATTTAATACTGCTAACACTTGAATCTGGGTCAATAGGACAAAGCAGTGGGAGGGCTGAGAAAAATCAGGACACACTAATTGGGACAGTGGTCAGTTATCCCCATCTAAGAAGCATTTTTTGGTTTAGGATAGATGTTATGGGGAATATCAAACAAAATATCCAGCAGTGCAATTTTTTGGTTGATCAGGTTAGCCACCACATTTTCAGTCAGTTCTGGAGGGAAATCAAATATCGCAGTAGTTCCCCTACAGACACTGCAGAGAGTACAATGAGATCCTCTGTCACTATTAAGATCTTTCTAGAAGAGATTTTCAATTTAACTCACTGCTTTTCGTCGCTGTAGGTTGAAGGAAATATAATTTGAGCTGCTAAATTTCAAATATTAAACCGAACCCACGGTACTTTCTGTCCATTTCCTGAGAAGAATATGATGCCCAGAGTCTACTGCACAGCCACTGCAGTATAGGCAATATACTCTTTATATAGGCATAGCTCTCTTTAACCCACAGCAACACCGCTTTCCAACCTACCCACTCAAGTACAGTCACCAAAGTCAATGTACATCTGGTAATTAGGAGGAATGATGAGCCAGCCCTTTCTCCTTATGATAACAGGAAAAATAACTCATGTAATACAACACTGTACATCGATCCTTTTTTGATCAAGGGAAAAAGATTTTGCGGAGGCATCAGATCGTCAGGAAAAGAGGCGAGTGTGTATCCCTATACAGCCGTGATGAAACAGTCCCTTGTGCATTAGATGCTGTTCTAATCCCTTCAGTGCTCAAGAATATAGACAAATAAAAGTGAGTACAGCACAAGCTGAAGAAATGAAAGTAATATTTAGAGCTGTGATCTCAATTTAAGAAAAGCTGAATGAAAAAATATATTACCTCGAGTGAGGATGAAGTGATAACACGATAATTATCTTTTTATTTCTAAAGATTGCTTGGGTTAAAAGAAAATATTTGTGGGGTTAAAAGGCTATACCAGAAAAACATGACAAATTTTAGTAAGGGTAAATTTTTGCTGAATATCAGAAAAGACTTGCTTAGCTTTCCATAGGCTATGAAAAAGAGTTTCTCATGGGAAATGGAGAAAGCCTGGGACTTTTCAGAATAAAAATGAATAAAGCGCAGAAAGTTTTACTGCAGTGCTGCAGATGTGACCATCTTTTAGTTCTAGTTTTGTGCATGCGTGTTACGAAATATTTATTGGGGCACCCAGGTTCTACTTTAGCTATTTTATGGTAGCTCTGTATCGTAGTTTACTTATTCTTATTTCTCTTTTTTTAAAAAAAACCCCAAACCTTCTCCTAGCAGATAATAGTTTTAAATACAACTTTTTCTATTACACTATTTCTGTTCTGGAATAAGGAAAGAACATGAAAATTATTTGTTATTCATTATAAAAAAGTTCATAGGTATTTATCATAAGGATGTTCATTCCCTGGAATGTAATATTTCCACGTAATTTTAATTCTGTAGACAAGAAGGATCTCAACAGAACATTTAATTTTGAAAATTCAAACCTGATGTTTTCCCCCAGAATTTAAAGTTAATTTAATTATTTTCTTTACATTTTGTCTAATTCAGTCCCTACCCCTAAACTTGTTAAACTTCCCAAGAAACAAAATAAACATTTCCTCTTCACCTTACTAGACGCATACTTAATTATTCTACTTCATAAGGTGATGTTTATGTTATGTTATGTTATTTATTCTGCTTCAGTGTATTCAGAGGCTTTCCAAGGCACTCACTGTAGCTTCCTGATTTTGAAAGAATGTTCTGTTTCTCTGGTCTGCCTCCTTTCCAGCACTGAATAATGATAAACAGATCTTGCAAAAATCTTTTCACTGATGTTTAAACTGAGGAACAAAATTCAGAGAGAGATAAGGTATCACTTTTCACGAAACATGTTACTCTAGCTGTATATCCTACATCTTGACTTGCTGCAATGTTTATAACAACACATTTTATGTATAATGCCATGAAGTGATGACAATCTGCTCTACTGTCATGGTGTGATGTTGAATTAATAGGAAACAAGGTGAGGGCAGAGCAGGCAATCATTGTATGTGTTAACTTCATGATTAACCATTGGTTTCTTAATAAAGTCTTACTCTACAGAACAGACTGCCAAATATTTTTGTCACTTCTACAATATTTTGTCAAAATATATGACCTTGAAAGTCACCTTTGAAGTTATCTTAATATTTCATGCAACTGAGACTAATGCAGCTTTTATGAACTTCAGTGAGAACACACCTGATGTGTAAAATAATCCCTAATAGTGATTGAAATTCTTGAAAATAGATCATATGCAGTGAAGAGTGCTGCAAGAGAATGCACTGCATTCCTCTCAATTTAACTAAACTTAGTTCATGTTATTCATTAATTATTCTAGAGTGTTTCTCCCTAAATAGAAAATAGAATAATTGGTAAGTAGCTTTTCCATCACAGTTTGTGAAATCTATTTGGCAGACTACAGAGATCAAAAGCTCTTGCTCAGTTTCAAGATCATCAGCTGCCTGCTGCAGAATCATTAGTTGCTTGTCTTGCTGCACTAGTTCAAGAAGAACGTCACACACGCCCTCATTGCAGAGAAGACTTGTCACGACATAAACTGGTCTGTCTTTCTCATCTCTCCATGCAGCTACATAGACCTTTTGCATCCACGGTGTATAAGATCATCAGCCGTTCTTGCCTACGGACCAGACTTAATCTAAAAAACTCAGGCTGATTTTCAGTACTTTTTGATATGACTTTTTTCTCCATGGTAAGGGAACTGGAGTCAAAACACAATATCACACTATACCACGTGAGATAAGAGAGCATAGCAAATAAAAAATTCCTGCCCCATGAAGCTTATGCACCAGGTGTAAGCGAGAGACAGAGAGTATAGACATATAATAATACTGGTTGCTTTACAGTTAATCATCTCAACAAAAGATTTTATTAAATTTTCATTAGACACTATGTGAAATAGAGTTGAAAGAACAGATTGATTGTAGACAGAAGAATAGTTTCACAGATATTGTTTTCAAGCATGGAGATTAGCCAGAAGGAAAGAAAAAAGGAGCTGACTTAAATTTAACTAAATAAGAAATGAAGCTCTGAAAAGGAGGTTAGCTAGAAGCACTTATTAATATATTGACAGTAATCCAAGGTGATAAAGTGAGATTAGGCTATGAAGAATCTGAAGAATCTCAATGGGCCATGCTCAGTGGGATAAAGTTTTGTTCAGGGCTCTTTTTATCAAGAAAATTTTGCCTGCTCATTCCCCCTGAATTTGGTTAAAAGACTGATGAGGGAGTAACGAGTGAAAGCACTCACTCTCAAAAAGGTGCAAGCAATATCTGACCGAGCTGTTCAATATATAATTTCAGTGCATGTTTGGCAGACTGTCCTAGATCAGAGTAATCAATGGTAACACAGTTTGGTGATACTACAAGCCTTCAGTTTTGCACGTTTGGCAGATGTCTGTGCCTCGGTATCTGCGTTTGCTTCATACGGCTGAGTTTAGTCTTTGTTAATCAGCATTAGGAATACAATATCTAGAAAGCATATATTTATATATTATATAAGTATATAATATATTTAAGATATATTTATTCTCAAGCCTTTCAGGTTCATTTTTTTTAGCCACAGAAACATATCATTTCAATAACACAGAAGCTAAATTTTGTCACAACCCCATTGCAGTGGACCAAAGTTACCCACTTATTGTACCCTCAGAATTGAATCAAACCAAATTTTTGCCATTCTGAAAGAAAAGCTGTCAGTCATATGCAGAGGCCTGCATTTTTAAAGGTTGCAAAACATCTGGTAAAAGTCAGATTTTCCTCAAGAAGGTTTTTACACTTATTTTCATAAAGCCTTTATATATACATATATACACAGATATAAGTGAGACTCATGCTCATATTCTCCAGGAATTTACACAGAGAAAAAACTTATAGTCAAGTTTTTAACTTTAGTAGAGGTTATATAGCATATATTGTGATTAACAGTCCACAGCTACAAAAGGAAGTTAAGACTACCTTTTAGCCACTATGCAAAAGCTTTATTTCTTCAGTTTCAGGACAGACTGAAATACAAACCTTAATAATAGAAACCTTTTCCTTTTGGACATCATTTATTCACAAAATGCCCCTGGATTTTCTACGGCATGATTATAATGCCTACACAAGCTGATGGAATCAAGGCCTTGAAATTCCAACCTGTCAAGTCTGCCGCTCAGCCACTCTCTGTCTGAAGATGGTATCATAGATTCACTGGCATTTTTCTATCACAAATATTTATAGTATTGCAACAGTTTATTTATGCTTGACCCCGTGAAGCCACCACAGGTTTGTCTCACCTATTGGGTCTATTGACTGACAGACTGCTGATTTCAGGTGGGAGCAAGCAGGTGACCAGCAATCAAGGAGTGGCTGGGAAACTTTATAGAAACCATGAGAGTGTGGGAGTCTGAAGGTTATTTGTACTGCAGCATGTTCTCTCTATTTTACTGACAATAGTTTGATGTCAGGTTTCATTGTTTCTGTGCAGGGAGGCCAGTTTTCAACTACCTGGCAAAGATAAATTATGCAAAATTCTGCAAAGAATGTAATTTTTACTGCTTGAGAAATTGTTTGAGGTCTTCTGACATACAAGCTGAGCATTAGTAAGGCTGAGAGATGCTGGAACAAGACAGTCGTATTGTTATAAAAGAAAAAGAGACTTGACAAAAGATACTTTATCTGATGGATGATAGCTTGTTTAAATATTTTTGTTACAAGTGGAACTGAGGTAGGAAGTATTGTAATATCTTTTTTGAGGAAGTAGATGGTCAAAGTCTCTATTTAGAGTCTCAGTATTTTCAAAGGTTGGTCAGGACTTGTAAGCTCAGGCTCCAGCTGAAGCTTCCACGAAAAATAATCAATCTTATCTACCTCCTTCTTTGTGACTTTCTTATCCTCCATTTTCTCTTTATTCCAGAATCTTATAGTGATATTAGGTCTTGGGTTCTGAAATAATAGCCTAAATGGTACATATTCCTCTGATGCAATTAAATGTGCACTTATTAGACCAGGTTGGCCAAAAAACCCACATTTTTATTAAATATTAAATATACCTGGTTTTATTCTGATGCTCAATTAATTTAAGATTAATAGTTCTGAAATAAGCTGGCTGGTCTATTTTACAAACAAGACACGTATTTTCATCAAAATCCATTTAAATTCTCCATTTTTAAAAAATTACTTACATAAGCTTTAACTACTACTTAATTCCAAGCCTGAAAACAAAAACAGTATTAAGAAAATCGCAATGTCTGTATTTCTCTCACTCCCAGAACATGTCTCTACCTTCTAGCTCTTTTTCTTAATGCTGTAGAATGTATTTATGTGTAAGAGAAAGCCACAATAGTAAAAAAGTGCTGTCTGAGAAAACAAAGAACAATTAATGAAGAAAAAAAATATCTACAATGGAATGCCTGTTATTTTCCCTTAAGTGATACATTAGGTACAGGAAATCACATTACAATTTGATGTATGTGTCACTTTAAGAGTGATTCTTGGATTGTGGAGGTAGCTTGTGTGTCGTATGATGTAAGTACTTTTATTGAGTAGGTAAATGTGTAATAGCTAAAAGCCTCATAAATCAGCTAAATGTTCTCCCAATTTATAGAGAATATTTGATCTGAGAACATTATCATCTAGTGAGCTGCTGAGAAAAAGAGAAGACATGAAGAGTGATGGAGATGGATATCTTGGATAATTTTCTGGATGTATGATATCTGGGGCTGGCTCTTCGTTGCTTGCATCTTTTATACTCATTAACACCTGTGCAAGTGTGACATACTACCAAATTAAAGTTTTCTGCTTACTTTTAACACTTTTATAGCTGCTTCCCATAATAGTAGAGTCACACAGAATGAAACACAGGGTAGGTTTTCAGTCCTAAGGTCTTTCTCTGTTAAACAGCAGTAGTAGTGACCAAACCACATGTTTGAGGATTGTTTGAAACCAGTCCAAATTCATCTAACCATTGTTTTCAGCATTTCAGTCCACCCCTATTATAGCAAAGAAGTGAAACTTTTTCTCTTTTCAAGTACAAATGACCAAGGTTCACTCTGTCTCTGCATATTAATTCTTAGTGGAACAATGGGGGACTTGGAAAAACTGTATTTCTAAATACATATATAAACTAGATCTAAAAGAAACAATATCACATGGATTCACTTTGATTCTCCTTTACAGGATTCTTTATATAGTACTTAACAAGTGCATTAAAAGTATTTCATATTTAGCAGCATCTGTCAGTAGTATCATAATCTCTACACTATGATGAGTGTATGTATTGACCGAAGCTGAACTTTTGAACCTGTTGCAACATCAGACAGCAAAGAAGTGTTATTTATTTGCCATATTGCAGTTATAAAATTAAATAACTATTTTCTGTGGTTACTCAAGAACAGGTGTTGAACAAGCCTCTGATTGCTAAATGGATACTTCAACATATTTTTGAAGCTGTGATTTGTGAGGGTTCTGATGCTCTGAGGCATTGCCTGTTGGATTGTTCACCTATTCATATTTTATACAGCTGAATGCCTTCCACTTTAAGTCTCATCAGAGGCCTTTAAAAACCTTGTTTCGCACAAAGTCATTTTTCATCAGGCAAGCATGGAAGCAGGGACAGTCTAAAGTTTCTTTTTTTTTTCCTTCCTGGGCCACACAAGTGGTATATAAGGCATCAGTCCCTGGAAACATAAGCTATTGTAGGATTTATTGTCTGCATTAAATGGTTAAAATTTCTCCTATTCAAAGCAATTTTCTTTGCATGTGGATTCTTTTCTGGACTCTTTTCCCTGCGATTTAGGACTGACTCATTGAATTTTTGGGGAGTTAAGAGCTGTGTCTGGATTTAAAAAACTACTGCATCAAGTATCTTACCTTAGAATGCCCAAAGTTACGATTACCACAAAACAAGTTTAATAAAAAAGTGAGTGGTTTGGTATATCTGTCCATGAAGAACACAAGGCAAGGAAAAGATGTTAATCCTAACAGAGTTATACGAATAGAGGCATCTTTTCTTCCTGATGCAGCTCTTTGGGTTCACGGACGGCTGTTCATGTGAGCTATTTGGTGCAAAGACCATTCACATCTAACTCTGCTGTGAGATAGGCTGGCTCGAGCATCAGCAGGCACAGCAGTGACAGAGTTCCAGAATGCGTCTGTGTTTCTCTGCATACTCTGTCTCTAGGCTCTAGCCCAGTCTTAAGAATGAGATCCAGGCTCCTAACGTGACAGCCCAAGATACATTTCTATATGTCATCCCACTTGAATTCTACCTGACCACTTTACTGGCTCTGAATGACACTTAAGTTCAATCTGTACTGGTATATGATCTGCTTAGTAAGGTCTATAAAACACTAACAAGGTTAGTAATTTCTGTTGAAGAATGGTCCTGTTCAATTATCCTAATAATTCCTCTTTGACCTTAACCTCGCTAGAAAATAGAGCTCACACAATGTGCCTTAATTCTAGCATTCCCTTCTTCAGAGTATAACCCAACTCTTTAAATTATGTTTTTCCCTAAGCTTTTTCATGTTAAAATACACCTTCCTAAAAACACTTTTTCAGCCCTATTTAGCCAAACCAAACTGCCATTTTTTTTCTCGAGAGATCTCCTTCATCTGCTGAAACACACACACAGTAAAAACAGCAAAAAATTAAAGTGTTATTTCTAAAAGAATGTCAAGGCTTAGATGTTTAATGTTCAAAGAATTAGGAAATAAAAGGACAAATGTCTGCATCTATAAATATTATGTCAATTTCAAGACTGTGATCAATATGAAATTTCCCTCAAAATCAAATAAACAGCAATGACAGGATATTGTAATGAAAAAAAATCTTGCAGGTCATGTTGCTGTTTTTCTTTGTTCTATGTAGTCCTGATGAAAAATCTCAAACATTCATTGTAAAAAAATGCAAAATGCTGAAGTGCAGACTAATAACTGCAACTGTCATGGTGATGCCAGCTGTAAAAAGTGCTAGTGTGATCCTTCTAATCTAGAAATGAGCTTAATCATAGTATAGATGTTTTGTCATCAGCCTGCTGTCGAGATAAATAATCTTTCTCTACTGTATCTACATGACAAATGTCAGTCAAAGCAAGATGGAATCCTTTGAAGTGAAATTGCAATCTATAAAATATATATCTTTGAGAAAGGATTGATTTGAACATCAAATGAAATCATTTGGCTTTGTACTGAAACACAGTAAATTTTTTCTAAGTGATATTCTTGGGCAGTCTTATATAACTGAGGAACTTGAAGTTCTAGAAGTAACTTTATGATTGGCCAACATAAGAGAAAAGATCGTGCCTAGGGAAAAATCTTAGTTATTTGTCCTTGCATTTATGTCTTAGTTGTGCTCAGGGGTCTTCATCCAACTTCCAGTGAAATCAATGAGAGCTGGAAAAGGCCATCATAGCATAAACCTTGTGCCTGCAGGTTTTTTTCATCTTGATGTAAAAAGAGTAGGCATATGGCTTTGAACGTGTGAGAGGGAAAGTATTGCTGCTTCAGGAAAGGACTAAGGGGATATTTTTTTAAGACATAAAAGGAGTTAGGCACCTAACTGTGACTCGTGTGTTTGAAAATACTTGCCTTACCGTCTAATAAAGCCATATTACCAAATAGAAGTATAGATTCTTCTTGGTGAGCTGATCTTGAACATAAGCTCTATTTTTTTTCACTAATAATTCTTTGCCTATTTTTAGGATTTTTTTCTTCTAATTTTAGTACTTATTAAATATTCAGTCCTATTAGAAGTCCAACTTTTTTAAAGCCATTCTTATCTTAGCAACTAAAGATAGGAATGACACTAAATAAATAAAAAAAGGAAGAGAATGCTTCAGGACTGTTCACTGTGGCAGCTTTGAGGGCAACAGAATACCTAGCACAGCATGAAAAATGCTGTGGTAGCTTTTTATTTCTTCCTCAGTTCACTTCAGACATAACACATGGACAGTTTTTCTCTGTGTACACATTGTTCCTCAGAGAACAAATGGAAGCATATAAGTATTAAAATAGTTTTGTATCTTTCATATCACTATTACTATGGTCCTACTAAAGTCACATATCTAGAAAAAGTTTAGTTATTTTCAAAGACACTAAAAAACCACTGAGCCTGTTTCAATACTAAACATTTCACAAGACTTCCACTTTGCAAATAAATCCATTAATGCAAATTAGGATAACTGGTTTGTGCAAAGGTTTACAGTTTTCCAAAAGAAACAGTTGAGTTCTCTAATCTTCGCATAAAGACGTTGATTGTTAATGAATTCTGACATACTGTCTGCTTTTGCAGATAAAACCATCAAGCCATTCTGTTCAGATTCAACAAAAATAACATTGCAAGACTTCTAGATTACACGTGGATTGAAAAATCTTACTTCAGTTTTGACGAAAGCAACTATGTTGGAAAAAATAACTAGCATTTAAGTTGACATGTGTGAGAACTAGCATTTAAAGATATAAATGAAACTTTAAGAAGAAAGTGATTTTCTTGATAATTGCAAGTTATTTGGACTCCAAGAAAGGCTGATCAGCTGCACACAGAAAAGATTGTTTGGTACTTACAATTCTGAATTCTATTGTCTGCTTTAAACTTTTCTTCATAAGGTCAAGCTTACTGGTCACTAGTCATCCATTTGCTGAGGAACCTTCAAACCATTCACACGATTTCCTCCAGCTGTATACACTGAAAAACTGATGTGCACGTGCCTGTATGTCTTGGCTGAATAAAGTGCCAAAGCAAACGATCACAAAATATGGAAGGCAAACTCTGGCTGTGATTCCTTGTAGGTCACTTTTACACTGATGGATTTCTATTCCATCAACAGAAATACTTAATGACTTTCAGCAAAATTTTTTTGTTTGATTGTATGGTGTGAGTTTGGGGTTTGTTTTTTTTTTAGTTTTTGGGGTATTTTGTTGTTAATTAGAGGTTGTTTGGTGGTAAAACAACACAGCTAGGAGACCTAGCTGGCTGCATATATGTACACCATTACTTAATATGTAAGTATTTCTCTATGTAGATGAGCCCAGAGATTTCAGGATGAATGCTGAAAGTCAGGCAGTGTTTTCTGTTCAACCTTGTCCACCAGCATTTAGGTGGTCCTGCAATCATCGGGGAAGGAACTTTGAAAACAATTGTTCTGAATTTCATTTGAAAACTCTTATTGGGTGTGGTCCATCACGTGTTTAGCATGCTAACAGTTCTGGGAGGAATGAGTTCCGCAAGCAATGCTTTTGTTTGTTTCTACCACAGCATTTATCCTACTCAAACTCCAAGGAAGACTCGGATTAGCATCCAAATTGCATTTGATTCATAACTGCAATACTGTCCTCCTTATTCTGAAACTTATCTAGTGACAGTAACTCCATTTAGTCTGAAAATATCACCTATTACTCATCAAAAGATGGAAAATTACATATAATGATATATTCTTAGCTCATCACAGAGAATTTTTTCCGCATTTAATAGCAGATCATAAAAGTAAAAAAGTTTCTAGACTTCTGTGACTTAGTTTTTTTCTAATATGCTCTCAAGAAGCTATGGAACAGAAATCAAACACTCACATCTACTAATAATTTGTTCCTTAAGGAGTTTTAAATTATTTTTTAAATAAATGAAAGTGAGAATGCAAATTCTCTGTGGAGAATGTAAAGACTCTCATGATTTGAGCCATCTTCTAAAATTTCAGTCATAATGTTCACAAGAGTAACACAAGAGTCACATACACAAACAACTGTCTTAGTATTTGGTATATCCAAATACAATTTTTCAGTCTGTAAATCTAGCAGTTACAGTGTTTAAGATATCTATGAAGTTGTGACTGTTAGACTACAAGTAACTTTTAATCTGCTATTTGTATCATCTTTCTCCTTTACTGCTCAGCTGCTTTAAACCATAGATTTTCCCAGTTCCTCCATTTTTTAAACTATCAGGATGTAGTAAAATAATAGAATCACTAGTTGCTTTTTCTTATTACCTCATACTGCCTGTCATATGTTATTATACTCTCCTTCAGCTCTGACATCTACTTTGTTGCCCACATTAATGAAAATGACAATCGACCCAAGTTCTCTTTTCTTCCTTCAGCAGTCCTACAGGGGAAGATAGTTCTTCAGAATAGAAGGGGGAAAAAACAAAACAACAGGAAAACATTCAGATTCACTATGAAATAAGTGGATTTAAAATCACTCATACATATCATGCATAAACAAAATACTTTTCCCTTCTATTTATCTTAATTTATACCACAGACAGGCCAGACAATGCAGTTCTCTGACAACAGCAACCCTGAAGAGTAATTTTAACGTGCAGTCTTCCATAAATAAAATCAAGTGGTGAAAGCCAGCCTATGCCTGCCAACACGGGGAGCCAAAGGCAGTTCCCCAGCAGAGGACCCAGCACTTCAGTGCTCTGACTCATAATGCCTGAAATGCCACCCAGTTCACAATACTTGCAAACTTCCTTTCCTAGCATGTTCTTTGATGGCATTTTTTAACAGGTCTTTTGTCTTTCTTCATCCTGAGTCTTTTAGGTAACAGATTGTCTTCTCCAATGAACGAGTCCCTCTGAGGACCCATACTAACACGGCTTAGTGAGCTCTGGTTATAGTTTACGTATGTGTCACTTCAATTACTCGGGGGAAAAAAACCCCAGCTTATTTCATAGTACTTAGGTTTCATGGCATAAATGCTGTCTTTCTTAAAGGTTGCTTTTTGTATTGCCTGACACTGGTTTTCAATAAATAATTTTCTGTTTACTCTGTTCAGCAAGCAAAAAGATCTTAATACTGATAAAATAGCATGCTTAGAAATGACTTGTGATAATTATGAAACAATTATGGAATACTTCATTATTTCAGGGCTAGACTAACTTTTTTCTTTTGCTTTTTTTGATATTTCCAAATTAAAGCTCAAACTTAAAACATAGGTAAAGTTACAACACCGAATGTGCACCAGTAGTTGGTTCCAAGTACTGCCTCTGTAACCTATATCATCAACAGGGTTCACAGATTGCTACTGTGATAACACCTGAAGTTGTTGTTCCAAATGGTCACATGAAAAGATTTTTCTCACTTTATTTGTAGTTGAGGTAAAAGAATAGAAAGAAGAAATTTGTACAGTCACCCTTATTCATATGAGTTGCAGAGAGAGACTAGTAGCTGCTTTACATTTCTGCTTCCTCTGTATTAAATTCTAAAAGCAGCCAACATGAGATGTCAGAGGAAAAGGTCTGAATGTCTCCCTTTTTCCAGTCTGGTTTAAAAGACTGACCACAGCTCATGCTTCCCCTGTGTTTTGTACAGGCATCTCTTGGTATGAATTGCTTCCCTGAAGAGGACAATGCCAGTTTTTAACAGTGAAGCCTGTCAAAACACTTGTTCTGTTCTTGTGATTTGGGCAGCATGGCTCTCACCACACGTGTGATGTGAATTATTCAGTATTTGCTGCTGTGCCATTCAGTGGCAAGTTCCTTCTGACGGCCAACCAGCCCACGCTGGTGCCATTGCCTCGGTTCTGGATACCTTCTGTGAAACTGACCTGCTTTCGAAGGAGAATTCAGAAGTCAAAGAACTTCACTTAAAGAGGGTTTCTGCTAGTGGAAAGAGGACCAGATTTGTCCATCCACCTCTATACATTCGTATTTCAAATACTGCAATGAATGCTTTACCGGGCAGACAGCTAGGAGTTAAATGTTATGACAAACTCTTTCTGTCTTTCTTCTGTGGTGGCAGAGATCCATGCAGCGGGTGTCTCTGAGGTCAGCAATGGGAATCTTGGGAAACTGATGCACTCCCATCCCAGACTTTCTCCTGAAGGTGTGTCCCATCATTTTGCTGGTAATTCCCACCATCTCTAGCTAGTGGCCCTTTGAAGCTCTCAAATGGGTTCCAAGCCCCTGGGTCTCCTTAGCTTTTTGAACTTTTCTGCATGACCAGTCTGAATGACATCTGGTAAGTATAATACTCTGCATTAATCAGATACCAGGTAAATTCCCTGCATCCTAATAGCTAGTGTTTAGAATGGAGATCAAAGGCTGAAGAGTAGAGTTTTTAATTAATACCAATCTGTTTGGTTTTTATATCTGTTGTTTATTTTAATTTCAGCCAAATTTTCAGTCTCAGTGTTTCTCGGCCTCAGTGATGTCTTTTGCAGTAAGTACTGAAGTGCAATTTTTTTTGTTGACGAAAGGTGTTTTGGAGCAACAGTTTTTAAACTGCTTCTTCCCACTTCTGAAGAACCTTGCTTTCATTTATTCATGACAGAGAGACCTTCAGTCTGTATTGTCCATGCTCTTTAATAAAATACACAACTTGATTGCAGAAGAATTTTTTCATTCAAAAAGTAAAGCTCCCAAAATCATGCTATTCTCTTTCATACAAGTCTTTTGCAAATTCCAAATTCTGTTTCTTGATCAAATCATGTCTAAATTCTCTAACTTTATAGAAATCATACAGCCTGTGTATGGGCAATATTCTAGATATGAGAAAAAACACGACATATATAAATATGTTGCGTAGTTTTACATTGTTCTCTACCACTACTTTCATCCAACATTTCATTTGCTCTTCAGGTGCAAATGCACAC